>OOFC01022260.1:2861-14279 GCA_900323345.1 Pseudochromis fuscus
CGATGGAGGCAGCCGCTCGTCATCTTCAGAGAGCTCGCCTCAGCACCACCCTTACCCCAGCCGCCCACGACACATGCTCACCCTGCCCACGCCTCCATACGGCCTACAGAAGAGCCTAGAGAAGTATGTCGAGTCTCAGACACATGGTGATCCTCTCTCTCGTGGTATCATGTGGTTTTTCTGCTATTGTAGGATAATGTAAAAGATTTTTTATTTTGATAACATTTCTGGGATCTGTAACTAACTGGCGGGTAGTATAAGTGTATTAGTGTCTGGTTATGATTAACACCAACACATATGTAAAGACAGCTTCGCTGGATGGATGCATGAACATGTAGCTAAAAGACTTAACATGTGTACTTCAACACAGTGCAGAAACACACAAGTAGTGGGCAGTAAGCTGTGTGAGGATCATTATATTGTGTGTAATGGAGCCACATGCAGAGAGTGTGGGTGGAAGAGATGTACAGGAACACACACATCATCTCATCATTTGTGAGTCAGAAACACACTTCATGTGATGTTCGTTGACGTGGTGATTACTTTTGTGTTTGTTTTTTGTCTTCACAGTGCAGAGATTGACCAGAAATTACAGGAGATCATGAAACAGACGGGTTATCTAAAGATCGACGGCCAGGTGAGACACACTGACACTGTTCTAATTACAGAACTGAAAATCACAGAGGGATGCACATGTCTGGATTTTTCTTCAATTTGGTGGAGATGAAATTAAGGGGCTGTAGGAAATCCTGTCCCAAAAACACAAGCCAGATTTATCATGTAAAACATCACCAGATCCTACTGATGTGTCCTTGAGCAAAGCACAGACTCATCAACAACCTTGACATGTTTGTTATTTTGTCTAATAATGTCTTGTTGCTGACCTTGTTTAGTGTGTTTTCTCCTCCTCCTCCTCGAGCCAGCCTTCAGGTCCAGTTTGCTCAGGCATTGCCAGTCAGAGTTGGAAGATGCTGCAGAAATTATGTGACTCATTACTGCTCTCAGATTGTTTTTACTTCCTCTCATTAGCCCACAGGGGTTGCTACATCATGCACTTAATGAGATGTCACTTGCTGCATCACAGTCACCAATGATTTATTTTTAACAAAGCGGGGGAATTATGCATCTCCCCACCGTGTCCTGGTAGTAATGGCTGATGGGGGAGCAGCTTAATTACAGATCAAAACATTTGTTACTAAATGGCCCAGTGGGGTTTACTGTTGTCGCATGATGCAGAAAGTCAGAGCTTTTTTTTTTTTTTTTTTTTTTTACTCTGTTTTCAGCTGGAAGCAGGGAAGGTTTATTTAGCATTTTAATGAGTAAACATGTTTTCAGGGTGATCTAAAGGCTTGTTGTGTTTGTGCATCCACAGCGGTATCCAGCAGAGGTAACAGACCTGATCAGTGAGGGGGAGATCGGCAGCGGGACTTGTGGACAGGTCTTCAAAGTGCGATTCAAGAAGACGGGCCATGTCATCGCTGTCAAAGTAAGATCCTCCTGCACTCACCTGCTCACACAGTCTGTCTTATTCTGTCACTGATGTATGTGTGATCCGGATGTGATTCTAGCCTGTGAGTGCGGACGCCAGATGTGTGTCCACAGCATCATCGTGTGTGTGTGTGTGTGGTTTTTTTTTGGGGGGGGGTTTCAATACAGCTGAAGTTACAATATAGTTGTACTCATTTTGAAATGTATTTTTCTGTTTTTATACATGTTGAAGCAATGTACTCTGAATTATTCTCCATGTCTTTTGGTCTGTAGTTGTCAAGAAAATAATACATGAGGAATATGAAAAATACAATAATAACTAACATTATTGATTGGGGTCATAATAAATTCCAATAAGATAACCAATAACCTCTCAAGGAATTCAAACCTCCACCAAGACATAATCCAGCTGTACTGATATATAGACTGAACACCGTTCCCCTTTTGTGGTGAAATAGAAACATTAACACTTCTTAAAACATTCATCAGGGATTTTTGGGGATGTTTTCACACAAAATCCTATCTTCTGATTTTTGCCCAAAATGTAATCATAAAAACAAAACAAAAACAAAAATCTAAATCTGTTGAGGAGTTGTAGAGGATGCTCAACAAACATGGGTGAAAACATCATAGCATCATCATTCTGTAATTTGTTTTAGCTTTGGGAGAAGATCAATACCACAAGCATCTGTTACTGGTCTTTCCTTCTTTAAACTGCTAGAGTAAGTTCAGATTCATCCACTGAGGTTGGTTTAATGGGAAACAACACAACTAATGTGTCATTTGTCTAGTTTCTGTGTTCTTAACAGATGGCAAGAACAATAAAAGTGACTCTCAATCAGCATGATCAAACACACCGGGAGCTCGAGACTCCCCCAGTGTACTCTCACTGTCTAGTTTTTTTTGTGCTTTAATTGTCCCTAGTTTACCAACACAGAGGCAGGAATAATCCCACATAACAACCACTTTATTTAAGAGATGACCTAATTGTAGCTGTTCAAGTGGTTTAACAATTACGCCGTCAATCAGCTCACGAGAGGAGTCTTTGTTTTGTGACTTGTTTCCAGCATGGTGTGTGTGTGTGTGTTTCATTTTGTTTGTTTGTTTCTGTCAACAGCAAATGCGTCGCACAGGAAACAAGGATGAGAACAAGAGGATCCTGATGGACTTGGACGTGGTGCTGAAGAGTCATGACTGCCCTTACATCATCCAGTGCTACGGCGCCATAGTTACCAACGTGAGTGTTCCTACAACACGTCTGTGTAAAGTCAGTCAGGCTGCCAAGTATTTTATACACCTGTACCTAGTGTGAGTGTTTTAACTGCTGATGTGTGTGTTTTAATACATGTGCAGACGGATGTATTCATTGCCATGGAGCTGATGGGAACATGTGCTGAGAAGCTGAAGAAGAGGATCCAGGGCCCCATCCCAGAGCGAATCCTCGGAAAGATGACAGTGGCAGTAAGTCACAGGAACACACACACACAGATGGCAAAGTGTAAACGCTGCTCACTTGACTGTTTTGTTCTCACAGTCTTACTGTAAGTGTGTGTTTTTCTGCTCTAGATAGTGAAAGCGTTGTTGTACCTGAAAGAGAAACATGGTGTCATCCACCGGGACGTCAAACCCTCCAACATCCTCCTGGATGCTAAAGGTCAGATCAAACTGTGCGACTTCGGCATCAGCGGACGCCTCGTCGACTCCAAGGCGAAGACTCGCAGTGCTGGCTGTGCTGCCTACATGGCGGTGAGTGATAACCCACGCACACACACGCTTATGCTGTACACCCCAAAGATTACAAGTAGCTCTAAGGCTTCTTCTTAAATGATTTGAAGCATCAGTTGAGAAGTCAATGAAGTCAAATTTTCTTTTGTTGGTAAATTGCTGCACTATTGTTTATTTAGCTCAGAGGTGTCAAACATATGGCCTGTCAAATTAAAACATCGAACCCCTCCAGTACTCCCAGTTTACACACACTGATGTAATAAACTGAGTGTTGCCTCTGTCTGAATTGTTGCAGCCTGAAAGAATAGACCCTCCAGATCCCACCAAACCTGACTATGACATCCGAGCAGACGTGTGGAGCCTCGGCATCTCTCTGGTAAATTTGTCATCATTTTATTACAATATAGAGTATCAGTCTTAACGAATGTAGCAGTAACTTCTGACATCTCCTGAAAAAGAAGCGGCAGCACAGCATTTGGTGTTACATTATGATATGAAGTTTTAAAGGAAAATGATTAGGATGATGTAGTAAAATGATTAAATTGTGCTTTATTTGTTAATGCTAATTGGTTGTTTGTGTCTTTTAGGTGGAGCTGGCCACAGGACAGTTTCCCTACAAGAACTGCAAGACAGACTTTGAGGTTCTGACCAAAGTGCTGCAGGAAGATCCTCCTCTCCTGCCTCTCAGCATGGGTTTCTCCCTCGACTTCCAGTCCTTCGTCAAAGACTGGTGAGGAGTTCAGATCTCCCTCTAACGCTGACGTCCACTTAGAGCTGTCGGTTGATTACATGCAGGTTTTCCATCTGTACCTGTATCTTTGAATGAGATCCAGATCTCACAATTTTTTTTTGCGACTTTGCTCCTTTTCTCATAAATGAACCGACTAAGCTGTGTCACAACTGTGTCCACCACATAGACTGTATATGGAAAGGCATGAAGCAAGTGGTTCTAAGGAATGGGGCCAATCCAGAAGTGTAAACAAGGGCAATATTATATGTTATTATATGTTGTCCTTGTGTGTGTGTTTCTGGGGTGGCTGTGACTGTTTAAGGGTGCTTTAATTCTTAGGTGATTTATTACCTCCACCAAGCTTGTTTTGAGGTCAGCTGTGTTGGTTTGTTAATTTGTTATCAACCTTGACAATCTGGGAAAAAAAAAAAAAAAAAATTGGAGCCAGGATATTACCTGAGGAACAAATAATGGGACGGGATCCTGTGATAAAAGTCCCATAAAATCCCTCTCTGTTATAATGGGGAAAGTTTTAGTAAAATAGTGTTGCTATTTCATCACAAGAGGGCACCAGTGTTCAGTCTGTCACATCAGTGCAGTTGGATTATGCTTTGGAGGGGGGGTGTGCTCTCTGGGTGCTTTTCAGCTCTTATTTTTTTTCATCTGAATAAATGTAACTGCTTTTATATTTATAGAGTTCATTGACTGGATGTCCTCTTCTTGTGTGTATCTTTCTACAGCCTCACAAAGGATCACAGAAAAAGGCCAAAATACCACCAGCTGCTGGTATGTCACCATTTATAAAGCGTAATAAATATTTTGTTGTAATTAAGGACAATGACCCAAAGAACAAATGTAGCTCATCACAGCGGTGGTGTTTGTCGTTACAGGAGCATAATTTCATCCGGCGTTACGAGGTGCTGGAGGTGGATGTGGCTGGTTGGTTTCAGACGGTGATGGATCGCACCGAATCGCCTCGCAGCAGCCAGTGTTACAGCCATCAGCACCAGCTCCACTCGCTCTTCAGTAGGTAGCCTAGCCTTGACCAGTCCGGCGTTAGCTTAGCCGTACGCTAGACTAGCCTAGCTTTAGCTACAGCCTAGCGCTAGACCCATCCTGCCTGTCCCATCTGTCCACCGGGAGAACCTGAAGATCCCACAGAGGAGGGGAGAGACGGAGACTCAATGGAGGACTCTGATTGGACAGATGGAGCGATGGATGGAGAGGTGGACCGGCAGATGGATGGACAGGTGACGCAAGGGGTTCTGTTTATTAGTGTGTTGGATTTGGACAGGCAGACATGGGGAGGAGGGGACAGGTGAAGGTGCACACTGTAGTTAGCTTCATTTGTTCACACACTGTAACGTCTCGTCACACTATCGTATCATCGCATCACATGACCGAGCATGTAACGGCCACACACAAGCTGTGTATGGATCTCATATGTGCGTCTACATTTCCTCCACTTCTCAGTAGTCTTTCATCTGTGTGTCCAGCATTGATCCAAGCCGTTGGATCAGTCGACAGAGTAGTCACTACACACTGGAACAAAGCATCTGCTACTTTAGCAAACACAAGTCGCTCTTGTACATAAACGACGTGGAGGACAGAACGATGTCTGGTGCAATTATGATTCTTCAGGTGTTTCTACTATCACACATTCTCAGGCTGTATCTATACGTGATATTGTGTGCGTGTGTGTGTGTGTGAGAGCTTTTCCATGTGTGTATGTATGGATAAATATCAAGACACACTCACATGTTGTTTTATGAGTGAGTTATATTTCATAGTCATTTATTCATTCACCTTGACACTACAGATCTAACACACAAGCAGGAATGATTTAATCTGTTGGCTGTGTGTTTTTTAATATGTCGGGATAGTAATCCTTATTAATTCTGCCATGAAATATGTTTAAATAGCCATCATATTTTTTAGCAGCTGTATAATGGGGGGGAAAAACAATGTAAAATGAATTACAAAAAAATTAGTGTTGCATCGTAGCTTCATAGAAGAGGAGTTGTTTTGTTTTTTGTGTTTTCAGAATGAGTTGGAAGTTAAAGAGTGTTTTGAGAGATGGAGAGAGAAGATGTGTTAGAGAGGAACTCCAACTCTTTCGAGAGGTGTGTGAGGGAAAGTGAGAGGAGAAGAAGAAAGTGTGATGACCACTCAATAGCTGTTACTAGTGTGAGAAGTGAGAGAAAGGTTGGAGGTTAAAAATGGAGGCAGAGTGCTTTTTTCATTGCGAAAAATGGGAGCTTATCTTGTACAAAGACTATAAATGGGGTTAGATCTTACGACCTGTGGAGCATTTCTTTACTTCACTCTCTGCTCGTCTACCTCTTCCTCTTCGCCCACCTCTCAGTCTGCCTCGGCTGTGTAGTGTGATGTAGTGCTCCACAGTGTTTCCAGACCAAAGGCTGCGTGTAGGTTGTTGTTTGTTGTCGTAGTTGTTGTTGCTGGTGATGGTGGTGAGAGATTTAGACCTGCTGCGGCAAAATTTCAGATTTTAGGAATCCATACAGACAAGTCTTGATGAAGCATGTTTGGTGTTTTGAGACTCGAGGAGGTTGTCGAACTATTGGCCCACATCTTTCTTCACATTTATTTTTTGTGCTACATTTCAAAAATACAATTGTCAATTTTAGTAGTCAGACAAATCTTAGACTGTATATAGAAATAAACAAAGCACCAGGTCTCAAAAACTAGTGCAAAAAAGTGCGATACTCCTGACGGCCACTAGATATTGGCTCCAATCAACTCTGGCTCCAGTTGACTTCAGTTAAAAAATCCTCATTTTCAACCATGAAATACTCCATGAAATAATTCTCTGAAATCCTAAAAGTTAATTCTTCTTCTCAGTGATAAGATCTAATGTGGTGGTCCCACTGAAAAAAAATCATAATTAAATTGACATTAGTCTTCAGAAAGAGGAAGATTTAGGGGTGTGGTTTGTTGATTTCCAATGAGATCGGCCCTGAATCCAGTCTCATACATAGAGGGCAGCGACCTCCTCTCATATCCAAATATGGTCACTTCTGGTTCCAAAAAACCAACATGGAGACATTCAAATGAGTCTACAAACCAGCAGGTGATGTCATGTTAGCTTCATCCAGTCTACATACAATCTGTTACCATCCCACTTTTCTGTTCCTTTTACTGCTTTTGCAGATTTTTTTTTGTTTGTTTGTTTGTTTTTTAACCCTACTCCACTACTACCCCACCTGTCACATGTTTATGCAACCTCGCCAGTGGCCCCTCGGTGATTCAGCATTGAGACTACCTGACCTCAAGGATTTTCAAGGTTGAAACTGAGTGTGTCAGACTTGATGAACCAGGTCCGCCTGACCTGGTTAACATGTGAAACTATATGTATGGATCTCTAGATGTATTTTATGAGCCTGATGACTAGAGTCCTACTGCCCGCCCTCTCACAGGGCCACAGCCAAAGCATGCTAGATGTGCAGACTTGAACCTCCCACGCTCCCACCAAACCAAATCACCTCTAGACACAGAACTGAGGAGTGGCTCGGATAGAGAGAGAGAGAGAGAGGGAGAGAGAGGGAACCGTTAAGTGTCGGGGAGGGAGAGAGCGAGAGATCCAGGAATGTTGTGAAGATGTCAGAAAAGAAGAGTCGAGCTGGAACAGGAGAGGGTGAAGTATGGAGGGAGGTGAGACGAAGAAGATGGTGAGTTTAAAGAAAGTGGCATGGAAAGTTACAGAAAAGTCAAAGACAAACTAGAGTTGGGTGACAGGAAGTCGGTGTGTGGAAAAAAACGAGAGAGGAAAACAGCGAAGGAAAACATCCGAGCTCTGAGGCTAGCTGGTTATTGTTTTTATAAAAAGCTTTCATGGTGTTACACCAACGTACCAATTATGATTTTAGCGAGTGACTTAGCGCGTTGTGTTTATGATGTTTACTGTTCAAACTGTGTTATTTATTTACATTGCTACTGCTGCTACTTTTTATTGCTTTAGACGCTGCTGTCACTTCTTTTTCCCCAAAGGACAAATACTTTATTCTTGTTCTTTTTTTTTTCTTTTTTTTTTTTTTTTTTTAAAGCCAAATAAGTGAAATAATGCAATGTCTACACGTGTTACCAAATACAGAGGAGCAAGTCTGAAGAGAGCAAAAAGCAAGTGAGAGATGGTGAGATGGATTAGAAATGAAAGTGTTCACAAATGTACTAACACCCAAATTATAAACACACACCTCACCTCAAGCGTAGCTCTATGTGTAACAGAAGTAGTTCATCATCTATATCCCAATGCCACACTACAACTCTGTACAGTGTAGATACGATAGAGGGGGCGACGTCTGTCTGTCTGTCTGTCTGTCTGTCCAGATGCTTTTAGGTCACGTCCATCCAGCGCTCTGTCCGTCCATCCGTCCCTCCATCTGTCCACGGGTCGCCTGCAAGCTTGACAACCTTGACCGTTCACACCAAAGGTGACTCAATGGAAATACGATGTTGTTATTGTTATGACTATTGTTATTGACATTATAATTGATTACTCTGAGCTATGATATATATGAAATCTCTCTAGCTAGTGGGAGAGGTCGTATCGGGGCTGTATGTATGTGTGTGTGTGTGTGTGGGGGTGCTGTATTATAACAGTGCCGTGTATGTGTCATATACTGTACAGGGGGAGACTGGTGCACTAACACACCACAGGGGCCGGGGAAGTAAAAAAACAAAACAGCCGACTCATCGTTCTGCTCAGTGACTTAAACTTAACACGGGGCCTATGTTAGGAAGCAAGTTCAGCTTAGTCCAGCTTTCTGAGGGTTACCTGGTTTCATTTAGCTGCACAAGTTCTATTATAACCAAGCTCAATAAAATAAGTAAGTGTAAGGCTAAGAATAAGTGTAGTAGTAATCATGTAGGTGTTTTTAAGGGATGCTCCAGCAGCGTTAAGAGACAAATGATCATGTATTCTACCAATACCTTCAGTAATACACACAAAATACTCCTCCTGACAAATAAATTTAACTTTATGTACAAAATTTGAGGTGTTAAATATTCTCTCAGTTTTCTTTTTAAAGTAAAAATGGTGGCATGCCCTTTAATTACAGTCACTGTAAAGTAGATTAACATTAATAAGCAGTTTTAAATGGTCATGGCTGTTAGTTTGGTCATCTGTAATTAGAGTGGACGCTGTTACATGAAGCTTATTGTATCCTTATGTACATCTTTCTGAATAATGTTTCCAGTGGTGATGCAGCGTAGGTTACCATGGTGATCAGTCCCAGTTGATGCAGAGTAAATCCCCGTGACGCAGGCCCCTGAGCAGATGTGACGCTGAGTTGGCACAACTCTGTTAGGTTCGTCTGGTCTTCTTCCCGACACCAGATGTGACCTGGAACTGATTCAAAGCCACGGTTTTTACCTTTTCACCACCGAACGGGGGTTCAGGGCTCCTCGTGACAGATTTGCCCCTCCCCCTCTCAGCTGAATCTGTTGTGTACATAGACCTGGATCCTGGTGCTCGGCATCCGTCAGCTGTGCTGCTCTGCCGGCGCAGCCCGAGATGTCCTCATTGGTGCAGTTTCAAACATAATCACTGTCGGAGACGGTGCGCTCTCACAACAGCGTTTCAACACTCTCTGTGCGTGCGTGTGCGCATGTGTGTCGGCTAACTCGTGTCCAAAGCTGGACCCAGTCTCCCACTGTCAAGGTTTTCTATTATTAAGCTGATGTGTATTTTGAAAACACACTCACACACTCGCTCAACCGTGCTGTTCGCGTGCATTTCCATCCAAACAGCTGATTGGGTGACAGTGCCACGCTCCACCTCTGTGAAACCAATCAGTCACACCTGATTGATTGTGTGTGTGTGTGTGTGAGAAAGGAAACACAACATCTGATCACAGATCTACACACACACCAAATGTATAAAGTTCATTCTACACAGCGATGCTGGCTTTATGTGTATATTAGCTCATCAGGTGCGAGGCCAGCAGTGTGTGAAAACAGTCAATGGCGTGTACCTGCGCTGTGCCTTGGCACCGAGCGAGTGTGTGCGTGCGTGTGTGTGCGTTGTGACCCCATTTGTAAGTAAACCAAATATCATTTTCACTATGCAGTCATTCAAACCATGTCAGCTTGCTTCGGTGGGGAAAATACAAAGCCTCTTGTACATACACAGACAAAGTGGAGTTAGCGACGGTGTGTTGTCCCTCCCTAGCCCCGCCCCCTCCCAGTGTGATCAACATGGCCGCCTTCAGCTAGTTCACAGAGAAAACGACAGAGCAAGAGATATGTTTTGAATGAGCTGACAAATATTTAAGGATTGTATTGGGGTCGGGGAGGGTCGGGGGTTATTAGCCTGGGGTTTGTAGTTTTTTGGGGAGATACAGATCAATGCTGTAAAGTATATCAATTGCATGTTATTGTCACCGCTGTAACTGCCATTGTTTTGTTTTCTGTTTGTTTTTGGTTTTTTTCTTCCAAGACAATGGTTGGTTGGGACGGGGATGCACAAAACTTTATCCTTATTTATGATTTTTACACATATAGTCTGTATTTTTGTTTTTGCAAAAAAAATGTTGAATTATTGTGTACTTAGGAAAAGACACACTTCTTTTTTTTATGTTGTCTGTCGACTTTGCAATATACTTTTTCACTTTGGACCCGTCACTAGTTGTCGTCGTCGTCGTCGTCATTGAGGAGGAGGAGGAGGAGGAGGAAGAGCTGTACCTTTATTAGCAGACAGTGTTTGTTAGAAAATAATGTCTCAATGTCCTGTTTCCCCTCGTTTCATGTGCCGTGTGTTTCTTTTCAGTTAGCTGTGTGAGCGTGCAGAGTGTGTGTGATGGTAATTTGTCTACCAAAAGTCTTTATTGACAGTGATTATTATTATTAGCTTTTATTTTTGTCCATTGTTTTGTTTTTTATTATTATAATTACTATGATTACTGTTTTTATTATTATTATTATTATTATTATTAATATTATTATTCAGGGCAAAGATGACACCAAATTGAACAAAGAAATAAGAGGGTGATGGCAGACAGACGGAGCTAAGAGCAGGATGGTATCGTCCGTCTTTCTGAAGTTTGTTTTGCTGGCGAGGTGGAGCTCACCGTTACGCTGTAGTGTCTGTCCACCTGATTCAAATCGCCACAGAAAGAAAACCTCTGAGCTGAAAGTCTAATAGTATTTTTTTTTATTATTATTATTGTTATTATATATTGTTTTCCTTTGATCAGATATCATGATCGAGTTATTTTTTGTTACCCCAGTTTGGGTTTATAAATTGTGTGCTGTTATTTTATTCTTTTTTCCCCCCTTCATCCCCTCCCTCTGCTTTTGGATTTTATTTTTTATTCTATTTTATTTTATGATTATTATTTTTTATTCTTTCTGGTGTGTCTGATGCTGTAGTTAGTAGTGAGCTGATGGTCAAATACCAGAGCTTTTTTTTTTTTTGTAATGCTGAGACTGTCGTGACTGATGATGTTGCACTTGTG
>OOFC01022260.1:15219-46019 GCA_900323345.1 Pseudochromis fuscus
CCCCTCCCCTCCCCAGTCTCATTTCAAACAGAATAAATGCCATTATATTGTGAATACCTCAGGATTTTTTTGGAGAAAAAAAACAATAAAACACTTAAAAATCAAATAAATAAATAAATAAAAACTCATAAAAAAGTGAATGTGTCTTGGTTGTTGTTTTGTTTTGTTTTTCTTTAGAGATATTCTGACTTTCAGTCTGCAGTGAGGTTCAAGGGTTCACCATGTGTAGGCAACTCCATATTCAAGGATGTTCATCGACTTCATGTAGTCGCTCTATGAAGCAACCAGGGCTCAAACTTGAGGCCAATGCAGATGTGGAAAAAAGTTAAGTACTTGTTTTCATTCCACATAAAAACATGATATTTATGATTTATGTATCAGTTCAACATACATCATCACCTCACCAATGAAAATGAAGTTGGACACTATTAAAAATAAAGGTTGTGATACCAACTCAAGGTTCCTGTTTTCTAGAGAAGGTTCTTGCAGCGTGAGGTGAAACAGAGAGGGCTAAAAAAATCTACCAAACTCTTTGTGCTGCTGATGAGGCTCCAGTTCTGAGAGTGCTCAATATAAACTCAAATATAAGAGAGAGGGACAGTGGAAATGATGCCCGTTTGTTCCACATGTTTGTAATTCAGACAAAAATATATAACCTAAATGTAACCCTCATGACAACTCCTCCACAGAATATCCACATCATTAAATTTCAAGTGTAAAATATGAGTTTCATTTCATTCTGTAAATACTAACATGCTCCAAATGTCTGTGGAGCCTGAGTTTAGTTCACACCAGATCTTGTAGTTTCCAGGTTTGTCCACAGAGAGGTGCACTCTTCACTCACGTTATTTCAACCTGAGACAGTCGACCTCCGGCTGCTGTAACTGTGCCACAGCCACACTCTGAGGAACAATGCACATAATGAAGTGACAAATCCCTCCAGAACAACCTGTTTTATTGCGGATGTTTCCAAACTCCTGTCACTGAGCTTTAGATAATCCTCAAAGGCTTTTAATCAAATTAAAGTTCTGTTACTAGAATATTTTTGCAGTAAAAGTTAAATAACTTTTACACATCTCATCCATCTAAAATAATGATCCAATTCACTGTAACAGTGAAATCTGGCATCTCTTTGCCAACAGACAGCCCTGCTGCTCTCTTCCTGCTTCACTTTCCCCTACAGTGAAATCCACATGATTACCTGCATGACATGACTTGACATGACTCCAAGCCTTTGCTTGCAGTCGAAAAACTTACACAACAGTAGATCATGTAGATTTAAACTGACCTAAAAACACTTTTTTTTCTTTGTACTTCAGCTGGTGTGAGTGTACAGTGAGTACGATCACCTTTCACTGGGGCCATTGTGTGTGTGTGTGTGTCTGGTTCCCTGAAGTGAGATGCAGAAGCTGCTTTATATGTGAGCTGGTGTAACAGCAGACTGTGCCCCGTGGCGGCGAAAATCAACCAACACAGTCACGACTGAGTGAACAGACAGACAGTCGGGCTTGGACAGAGAAACTTTACACACAGACATGAAGTGAATTATCAAAATCTAAAATGTTTTTCTGTTGTGGGACCTGATGATTTACATGATTTCTTCTTTTCAATGAGTTCGATACGAGAAGATGGTTTTTATATTCATCTGCTGAAGGAGGAAAGTTTTTCTGTTCACTTTAATCCAGAGTGTAACACATTTATGTACAAACAGAATTTTTGTGACATGAAAATTTCGAGACATTTTAGTGGGAGACATATTGTGTCATGTTATGAAACCTTTGAAATAAAAAAGAAAATTAGTGCCTCAATAACCAAGTTATCAATTAAATATCTTTTAATGATCAGAAAACAAATATCAATTTATTTTCAAACATACAGTGGAGAACTTCAATATTACTTGTATTTAAGTGAGATTTGTTGTGTATTCAGTGTTAAGTTACTTGAATGTCTTCATATGTGGTTTGAGGACATTGAGACATTTTAATGAGGACAGTTAGAGGAGGGGTTTATAGACTGATATGTATCCATCAAGTTTTTCTTTGCCTTAATGTCAGATAATCTGCAGCCTGTTCAAAGCAATTAAATTAGCATTAAAGTTTATGCAGTTTTTCATTGCCTACAGTGAAAACCAGTCAAAAGATGTTAGCAGCAGTGTGTGTGTCTGTTTCATTCATGCTGCAACACGCCGCCCCTATGCCTCTATCAGTTCATCTTTGATGTGTGACAGATGTGAAACAACAGGAGGACTCAGAGTAATGACAGGGATTGAAAAAGAAACTTTACACCAGCAGCAGTAGCAGCAGCAAAAAAAAAAAAAAAAAAAGACTAAACAATAGAGCCCGCCTCCCTGCAGCTCGCTCTCTCTTTCTCTAAATCTTTCATTCTCTGTCTGCGCTCTCTGACCATATATGGTAGGAAATTAAAGCAAAAGCTCATTGGTGGACAGCAGACAAAGTGCAGGTAGACGTTTCACCATGTTTGGTCTGTGTTGTGATAACTGAGATCGTGTTTGTTTGGTTTATTTATTCATTTAAACTTTGCTGTTAGGTGTAAGTTAGACTTTATTAGAGGAAAAAAACCCTCAGTAGTTCACATGTTGGCACCAACACAGGACCCACTGAGTTCAAAGGTCAATAAAACCATTAAAATATAAATATGTGAATGAACGCTGTGCGACATGTTGATCTGTTTATCTGATTCCTCTCTGCTGTACAGACATTCATGTGTTTTATGTCACACTGTATTTCCACCGAGGACACATCAGCGGTGCCACACCCCTGCTCCAGTTGCAGGTACAGACGGGGCTCTGCATTCCTACACACACACACACACACACACACACACACAAACACACACTTAATGCTCTGATCGCACAACAAGCTTTCAATAATGAAATTTCAACATCTCCTTTGTGTGTGTAATTCACAGAAGTCATCGGTAATCAGTATAAGTAATAAGGGAAGGTAACAGGGAGCATGGTCCATTCTGTATTAAAAAGATTATGTCAATATAACCCTTAAACACCAAGCACACCTAAATATTTTCGGAAATTACCTTGATTGCTATTTTCTGATGTATCAAGACTGTTTTCCCAGATACATCAGCCATGTAGGGCAGAAATTCAACAGACTTTAAATCCCTGACTATTAAAGTTGTGAAAAGTCAAGAAATTCAAACTTTTTTTTTTAATTGCACTTTAAAACTATATTTCCTATACAAATATTACCACAATATTCCTCAAAAATATGTAAAGCATCACAAAATAATACCACTAATGACACAACCAGTGTGTCTGGCTGCCATTTTGGAATTTAATAATAAAAAAATTTATTCTATTTCAATGCTGGTATGAAGTCACACAACCTGCATACTTAACCCATCCTCCCTTCAGTGTTTATGATCATTTGAAGTGTTCCCTCTGCCTGTCAAATGTCTGCATCCTCCAGGATACACAAACCATTTAAGGGTTAATAAATATGTGTATGTTGTGTTTTTATTAACCATATCATATCCAAAATTACAAAATAATCAGTTTTAGGTGAGACGAAATGTAAAAATACACTCTTTCACATTTCAGTGAATCTTTCCTTTGTCTGTTCAGTGATCAATTTTCTGTCAATTAAATAATTAATGAGTCGGCCAGTTATCTTTATTTATACGTGATCATATTGTATACTGTAGGTACTCGGCCCTGATACCACACAGTATATTTAATCAGTAAGTAGTAATAAATAATAAAGGAAGATCATAGGGAGCATGAGCCATCCTGTATTTTATTTATTTTTGATTGAGGGCTGTCCACAACTCCAGGTTTTTACGTGGAGCTCTTGAACGCAGCACAGTCAGCGGGCAGCGGGGGGCGGGGCCTGGAACTTACCTGCGTCTAATAAAACTAGGGCGGCTCAAAAGGTGCAGACCGTGTCCATCCTCCCCGGGCCACACCTGAGCAGCTGGACCGCCTCACGGAGCACAGACTCGACTCAAGACGAGACGAACAGCAGCGGAGAGGATTTGTTTTGTGCTTCCTGAGCAGCTTCTGGTTTTGAGATCTCAGTGTCGTCGAGCAGGAGACCGAGCTGCTGCAAACACGGACCCTGGAAGAGCTCACCTCTAGTGCCTGCAGCTGAAAACCAGGTGTGTTCCCCTGTTTCATATCTGATTTCTGCAGGTACAGACAGCTGATGGGGTTTATCTGGGCCTATGAGCTGCTGCAGACTTTCAATACAAAGAGTTACAGTTTAAAATCAGCAACATGTTAATTAGCTACAGATGAGAAATGTTGCGCACCTGGCCAGGTGTTCTCATCAGGTGACACAAAGAGGGGGGTGGTCTGCGCATGCTCTATTGTCATCGTGTGGTCTGATTATTATGGTATTAGATTTAAAAATAACTTAATACTGGAAATCCAGAGATATTTACTGATATATACACATCAGTGAAACCAGTTGTCACCCAGTTTGGTAAGAAGTTATCACTTTGGATTCCAGCTATTTGATGAAGTGTGTTGTGTAAATTAAAAGTTGTTTAGTTGACATGTATGAACACAATTTTGTTTGGAAGGGAACAATATGATCATATGCAAAGTGACAGCAGCAGTAAACCAGGACAGGAAAAACAGGCCTGTGGTAAGAAAATATGTTTCTCATCTGAGGTATTCTCAGGTTAGAGCTTCGCTTATGTCTGCTATTATATTTTACCGGTGCAGTTTGTCAAATGGTTTGCATGAGATCAGAGGAGATTTTTTTTTTTTTCTTTTCTAAAGTAAGTGCACACACCCAGCTGCCATGCTTCCACCCTCAGGGTATAGAATTGTCTCGCAGTCACAAAAGAGTACACTGCTTTGTGGCATTGATGTGGAGTTTGTATCTGTGGTGAATTATCAACATGATCTTTTAAAAGGGGAGCTGCTCAGCTGCGGTGCATTTCATAGCATGACTTCTATTTTTTTCTTTGAAGAGTAGTCTTCCTCTTTTGGTTCAAACAGTACCGCTGTCGCAAAAGTCATCCAAAGTGCTGCAAACATGTCAGGCTGAAAACTTTTGTGCACTTTTTTTATGTTTGTTTTTACAAGTACACGACCCTGAACTTCTTATAATTCAGACTTTTTTTTTTTTCTTTTTTAATTCACTTCACTGACACTTTGACTAACCCTTCCTGTCAGTGTAGTGCCACAACATTACTGACCTCGTATCAGCAGCCAGGCCACAGATGGCAGCGCTTTGTGTTCAGGTAAAGCAGGGATTGACTGGCAGCCAACAAACAGGAGAGTGAGTGGAGATGGTGCTGAAAACGTGCCCAAGAACACGACGGATTAAACGTGCAGACAATAGGGATCTGACCTCGGCGGAGGTTAAGAAGGATGCGACTTTTAGCCGTAGATATTGGATTTGGTTTGGAGTCAAGTGACGGGAATCGATGCAGAAAGGGAGGATGAGAAGACAGATGTGTTCGTCCTTTTTGCACCACAGATGTCAAAACGACTTTGTGCAACTTCCTGAGGAAGTTAGCCCATGGATTCACTTCACCAGTGAAGTCACACACACTCGTGAATGTCACAGGTTTTCTGTGTCGGCTGTGTGTGTGTGTGTGTGAGATGGTTTATTAGTGATGGCCACTTGTACACGGACTAACGGTTTGCAGGATTTCATTAGTGCATGATAACAGCGGCAGAAATGTCGGTGTGTTCTTCGTCCTCCCCCACTGATCTTCAAGAGTCTGAGCACTTAATGAACTTAAGAGAGACACAGATGACACCCTGTGCACTGATCCCTTTTATCCCTCACTCTGTAAACTCACACACACTCTGTGTATCTATGTGTTTATCTCTGTCAACACACAAACACACAGGCCCTCTGCTGTTTTTCAACATCTGAATAACTTATCTGACCTGGGAGTCTAAACACAGACGTTGTGATGAGCATCCTCTGCACAGGAAGTCCTTTCAGGTTAATTTTTGCTTGGTGGACAAAACTGGAGCACAGACATTTCTGCGAGCCGTGGACATGATTGTCTAAAATGTAACACATGAATGATTTCATTAATTTCAGTTATTCTCCTAACTTTATAGCCATTTTTAATGTAAGTGACTCTGACAATTTTGTCCAGTGGTTCCCACTCAGATCTGTAAGAAATCTGAAAATACCAGTGAGCAAATACACAAGCTAATCCTTGGATGGAACTAAATTCATCAGTTTGAGACTCCCTGAATGACAGCCAGAGAGGTTAGACACCACTGTGTTAGTCTGCACAGAAACAGGTGAAGGATATTTTTGTGTTAATGCTCCTCTTCATGGAAAATCTTGCCATCATAACCTCTATTTTACAGTCTTTTAAAAGTAAATGAATTGTCATAATAATAATTTTCTCCTCTGTTTCTGGCAGGACCATGATAATGAGACTCTGCACCTCAGATTATTCTGTAAACATTTGATTCTTTCAGAATCAAAAGCAGAATCCAAGTGTTTATATATATTTTTAGGGAATTTTTACTTTTCCTAACGCAGCACTGATCCTTTCTTCAGGGTGTGGTTGGGCAGTAATGACATTTCTCTCTCTGCCCAGACTTGCTCCTACATTCCTTCCCGCCTCCCTGCCTCCCTGCCTGCAAAGCATCACTCCACCGACCTCCATCAGGACTGTTGCACACACACACGGCTTTAAAGTCACAGAGCACAATGATACGTAATCACTGCACATTTATTAGCCCCGGTGGAAATTGGGGATCAGAGCAGTGGGTTGTAGGTGTAATGAGCAGGAGTTGGGAATTTGTGGAATTCTGTGTAATGAGATGGTGAGGGAGGAATGTGGGCCAGACAGGGAATAAAAGATGAACACGTAGAAGGAGTCAGGCTGACGAGCTCAGCTGGAAAGTGACTAATTGTTTGCTCTTGGATGTTTTGGGATGTTTCCTGTGATCATAAAGTAACATCTGGGTTGGTAATTTTGGAGTGAACTTTTACCTCTCGTCCCCAGTCGTCCGTGTTGAAGAGCTCTAGTGCATGTTCATAATAATACGGTGACAAAGATCAAACAGCTGTTGCAGAGATGATGTGTTTGAACTTGTGGCGTAACTCCCCGACAGTTCAGTAAATTTCCTGATACATCGCTCAGTTAATGTTCAGGAGAAAAGTGTTGAAACGCCTCCTCCACACCTGACACACAGACGTATCCTCACACATGAGTGACGGCTGTGTTTAGTCACGTCTCTGACACAAAAGCTTCTTCACTTGTTTCTTTGAACCATAGACTCTGTACAGAATAGACAAAGCTCATGTGATGTCACCCGCTGGTTTGTCAGCTTGCATTTTGAAGCCAGGAGATCGGGATTTGAACGTGGCCATGTTGGTGTTTCAGATCCAGAAGCGACCATATTTGGATATGAAGGGAGGCGGGTCTTATCATGAACCTGAGGACACTGACCAATGTGGATGAGACGGGAGTTCAGGGCCAGTCTCATTGGAGAACAGACCTGTCAATCAAACTAACCACATCCCTCAATATTTGTCTTTTTGAAGACTAATATCTACTTATGATTTTTATTTTTTTTTTCTTTCCTCAAATGGGTCACCAGATCACTGATAACAATTAACTTTAATTAGCTAAGAACTAGAGCAACAAATGTCTCCTGTTGGACAAAGTCATGAAGTCTGAATCTTTCATCTGAATCCTGATCAGCATCAAAACACTTGACTGGCTGCTGCTTGCGTTTAGTGTAGGTTTAGCAGCACCATCATGAGTTAATTATTGAGACTAAGGTCAACCTAAGTCAGGCTTGTGTCTGACACACACTACAAATCAGTTCAAGATAAAACCGAACCTCAATAACTAGTGACTAAGTTATTTCTGGTTCATGTCTGTGTGATTTATAAGTGGTAATGAATGAATGTATTTTGTTTGGTTCGAAAATTTAACGGCTTGTTTTTGACTGAAGCTCCTGCATTAAAACATGATGTTTCGTGAGCAAAACCTGCACGAAATGAGAATTTGCAGTTCTGCTGAATAAATATTTGAAAACAACCTTCCTCCAGGAAGTGGTTTTAATTTTCCCAGAAGTGGTATTTACACCAGGTCACGTGGTGCTGCTTGTGGTAGTAATTATAAGTTACAGGAGTACAGGACCATATTCAGCACCTGACACCTGGTCTACACTAAATTATCAGTCATTTGAATCCTCTCCTCTAAGAGCCAGTGTAGCTCTTATTCAGGTCAAATGTCAAACTCTTCAAAATAAAACTTTATCTAAATATTTTTCTTGCTCTGTCCTAAAGCTACCATGACGGATGCAGATAAGTTCCTGTATGGGGACCGGAGCGGGGTGAACAACCCGCTGGCTCAGGCCGACTGGGCCACCAAGAAGCTGGTCTGGATCCCCAGTGAGAAGATGGGCTTCGAGGCCGGCTCCGTCAAAGAGGAGAAAGGAGACGAGTGTGTGGTGGAGCTGACGGATTCTGGCAAGAAGGTGAACGTCAAGAATTCCTCTTCTGAATCTGAGTTGTTTGTGTGTTGGCATTATGATCTGTTAGGTGTGTGATGAACATCGTCCTTGACATGGTTTTGTTTCTCTACATCTCAGGTGAAGGTGAACAAGGATGACATTCAGAAGATGAACCCACCTAAGTTCAACAAGGTGGAGGACATGGCGGAGCTCACCTGCCTGAACGAAGCCTCTGTGCTGCACAACCTCAAGGAGAGATACTACTCTGGACTCATCTATGTGAGTGAAGGCCATGTAACAGACCTCTCTTTGATCATGCGCACTGGTGACTCATCTCATTGAACTTTGTGATGATGCTCCTCTTTAACTGCCATCCTGTCCAGACGTACTCTGGTCTCTTCTGCGTGGTGGTCAACCCGTACAAGTACCTGCCCATCTACACTGAGGAAATCGTGAACATGTACAAGGGCAAGAAGAGACACGAGATGCCGCCTCACATCTACGCCATCACAGACACGGCCTACAGGAGCATGATGCAGGGTACCACTGTTGCATTATGATTTGCAGTGTTAGAGTTCAGTTACCTGCACAATGCACGGAGCAGAAGTGTGTTTACATGCACAGATAGTTGTAGGGCTCAAAAATAATTATTTTCACTTAATGGAAATTAAAGAAATCATCCCATTTACCAAAATCCACACTTGATAACTTCAGATAGTTCAGTATTTATAAGCTGGATCCACAGGATAGTTTAACTGATTGTCAAAATAACTGCTGGTCGTTTTATTTATTTTTTTAATCGACTAAACAGTGTATACAAGCATTCTTTCTGATTTAAACAGCACCATGTGTCATTTGTAAATTAATTAGCTTTATTTCAGCTGCTTGTGTTTTTCTTTTCATCTCGTTTCTCGATCTATATTCTCATCTCTCTCCCTCTAACAGATCGTGAGGACCAGTCCATCCTTTGCACGTATGTCTCTCTTCATTTTTTTTCTTCTCAATAAACTTGTGTAGAAAATATGAAGTTTTGCGTAAAGTGATGAGCCTGTAATTGCTAATCATACAGCCTCTTGATATTTGGTGGCACTTGAATTTTGTTTTCCCCTCGAGACCCCACAGATTTTAAAGCACTTATAATCTGTATTATGCAGTAGACTCTGCAACTTAAATTGAAATGGACACTAATATTTGTTTGGTTATCTTGATTTGGAAATCAGCAGCTGTTTGGTAACAAGCTGATGTAATATGTAAATGTTTTCTTAACTTGTCTCTGTTGCCCCCAAATGGCCAAAAGAAGAGTTATTGCTGCAGGTTTAATTGATTGTGTAATTGACGATAGTTGCTTTTGATCCACAGATTTTGGTACAAAAAAATATCCCCCCCTGTTATTGAATTGTCTGGTTGTAGACTTGTGGATATTTTTCATTTTGATGGAACTTTTGACAAGTTGTGTTTTTGTATTTTCAGTATACTGCCCCCCTCTGACTGATAATGTATTAACATCTAATAGATAATGTGTCTTTGTCTGTTCCAGAGGGGAGTCAGGAGCTGGAAAAACAGAAAACACAAAGAAAGTCATTCAGTATCTCGCACATGTCGCCTCATCCTTCAAGTCCAAGAAAGACCAGGTCAGTAAAAACCTACAGTTTATGTTTGAGGCTTCTTCTCCCACTTGTAGATTTCCATGTTAGCCCATCTCTATAATGAAGTTTACCTGGAAAAGACTGTGTTGCATCTACTGAGCATTCCTGTTTCAGGCCTCGACGTGCCTGCCTCACCTCCGCAGTGACGTGAAGTGAAGCAGAACGCAGATACGCGTGTGTCTGTGTAGATGTGTGCTACTTTTCTGTGTCATTGTACAAGACCTGACTTGAATTGTTCCATAAATCATTTCTTCACCACTCCTCAGGTGACACCAGGTTTCCTGTGCAGTTATGTAATGTGTGTCCTGAAGTTGATATCAAATGTGTTGAACTTTGTTTTTTATTTTCTCTCCAGGGCAGTGCTGTGTTGTCACATGTGAGTTTATCTCCTATAAGTGTCTTTACTACAGTACTAACAGAAAATATTTGACGGTACTTCATTTGGGTATTGAAGGAAATGCACGCAAGAGGAGTCCAACATAATCTGTAGCTTCAGAGAAACAGTTGTACATACTGGGATATGCACTTACTGGCATTGTTGCTTAGAGTTGGATGGAAAGATCGACACCCCATGTATCTTCATAATATCAGGTGGCAGCCACTTAGCAGAGCATAGTACAGAGACTGGAAATATGGAGAAATGCTACAAGTAACGCACTCCACCTACAATTACTTATAATGTACCAACATGTTTTATCTCATTACTTCATAACTCGATCTTCCCAATAAACTTTCATCAGGAAAACTTGAAGGTAAATGTTTAATTATAGTTTAAGAAATAAGAGAGTTATTATTGGAAGTTTTCCCTTCATAATAAACAGGTTGGTGTGGATTCAGAGAATAAAATATCAGGGTCTGCTCGGAGATTGTTTTGCTCACAGTCCAGCGACACAGCAGTTCGTCTGTGGTGTTTGTGCCCAGCTTACAACTGCATTAGGTGAAGGTTTCCCCACTCCACCCAGCAGCTGAATTTGTTTTCAGAGTGGTCAGTCTCGATCCTGTCATTGTTAGGTAGTGATATGTATGTTGTTTGGGATGTTGCAGTGCACTCCTGCGTTTCCTTTGGGGGATCTGGCCTAACCTGCCTGTGTGCCGCTGCTTGTGTTCTCCTGTTTGTGCCTGCATGGACAGAAACAATCTTACAGGGTTTTGTGCTTGAGTGGGCTTGCTGTGCTGCGGGAATGTGTGTTGGAATGTGCAGGATTCATTGTGTGTGTGTGGTTGGGCAATGATAACATCCCCGCAGGTCATTCTTTTGACTGTGCAGCCAGAATTGGATTAGTTTGTGTTCATCAGTGAAAGACCTGCAGCTCTGTAAGAAAATGCATGATTCAAAGTTGTGCTTGCTTGAACAACTGTCTGTTTCAGAGTGGTGATAAAGTAAGATTGGAGCCTATAGTCTAATCTGATGGTGTCTTCTCTCTCTCAGGGGGAACTGGAAAAGCAGCTGCTGCAAGCAAACCCCATCCTGGAGGCCTTCGGCAATGCCAAGACTGTCAAGAACGACAACTCCTCCAGATTTGTAAGAATGGCTTAAAGGGCGGCTCCATCCATTTTTAGTAGTGTACTTTTATAACATGGGGCAACTTTTGAAAGCATAAAAAACTAGGAAGCACTTGGAGAACACAAACCTCTGCCAAGGTATTATCCACATCTGATATGTGTGTGTGTCGTCCATTAAGATATGACAAAGAGATTAAACATTTCACTCTTCAGTTTGTACCTACTGTTTCCTCTTTCTTCTCTGGCTCCTGGGTGCAGTGCTGGTGTTTTACTCCCCCCTACTGGTTCTCTGTGCTGTTCACTATTATGAGGAATGGATTTTGGGGGATGTTTTCCTCTGATCATACCCAACATTTTATAATTTGTCCCTTATGTATTACCCTACGTCTCAACAAAAAACATTAGTCTGTTTCTGTCTGTCCATCCATCTGTTGGCAACATTACAGAAAGAGAACTGAACAAATGCAGTGAAATTATAGCATCCTTGGCAGAGGTGACAATTGTAAAAATCAAAGCAGTAGAAGCTGAGAGGTTCTTCTTCAGCCTCTGATGTGTGAAGTTCAAACACTGGAACTGTAAACATCTATTGCATCATCCTGTCCTCAGATACTCTGTGGTAAACAACCACATCTTTAGAACATTAATCACCATGTTGTAATTTAAGTTTAGAAATCTGTAGTCAAAGTTCAAGACAAGAGAACCTGCTGAAGTTTTTTTCTTTTGTTTTTGTTTTTTAATATCAAACTTTACAAAAGTCTCATTAAACAACTTTTTTTTTTCCAAATCAACTTTCCACTGTGGGTAACCTGGAATCCACGAAACTGTTGGCCTGCCTCTATTAATGTTACAGTATTAGATTGCATTTAAAATCACCAAGTTAAAATCACATTGTTCTCTTTTTCTTTTCTTTTTCTTAAGGGAAAATTTATCCGGATCAACTTTGATGTGAATGGATACATTGTTGGAGCAAACATTGAAACCTGTATCCTTTGTTTTTATAAAGTGTACTACTGACAGATCTTTTGTAGCAATCTGCTGTGTGACTCCAGGGCCAAGATTACCAAAAAAGCCCTGGATGAACTTCTGCACACTTTATTTTTGCGCAGAAGCAAATGGTATATAAATATTAAATGTATTAAACTAGTTTTTGACACTGGACCTTTCTGTAAGGTGCATGTAAAGTTAAAGTTTGAGCTTGTGCTTTAGTCGAACCAGACACTACTGCTTTTTAAGGAAGCTGTTGTTGTGATGCACTTGCTTTTGAATTTGTTTGTCCTCGACTGAAATGTTGTCAGATCTGCTGGAGAAGTCTCGTGCCGTCAGACAAGCTAAAGAGGAGAGAGGCTTCCACGTCTTCTACTACCTGCTGTCAGGAGCCGGTGACAAGATGCGCTGTGAGCAGTGAATCCAGTTTATTACAAAACAGGGCGACGTGGAAGAAATATGAAAGTTGTTAAATTGCCCTGGTTGCATTTATTGTTGAACATGACTTGCAGTTCAAGATGCCTCTGAACAGTATTTGACGTGATGAGGACACTATGATCAGATCAGTCGTCACAGTGGCTGAACAGAGCTGGACTGAGATCTAAGCCACATGTTCCCGTGTGAATACCAGGTCTAAGTCTCCTCAGTTTTACAGAAATGTTTAGCTGTAAATTAACATTTCTCCTTTTTCTTCACTCTGCAGCTGAATTGTGTCTGGAGGACTACAGCAAGTATCGATTCATGTCTAATGGACACGTGACAATTCCTGGGCAGCAGGACAAAGACATGTTTGTTGAAACTATGGACGCCTTTCAGATCATGAGCATCCCAGAAGAGGAGAGAATCGGTACCTATTTATTATCCTATTAACTTTTCTGTTGGGCTGCAACTGAAGCATTTCATTAGCAATTATTCAGGCAATAATTTTCTTGCTTAATTAAACTATTTACATGTCAGACGTCAAGTTTTTTTGCTTTATGTAAACTATGAAAAGTTGTCGTGTGAGAAGCTTACATGTTTGCTCTTTGAATAGTTTCTAATAATTGGTTACAGCTCTACACATTTGTAGATCTGAATGTGTTTAAATTCTAATGAAGTTTTTAGTTTAAACCTTGTACCTAATGAGTTTCCTTGGGTTTTTGTTAGTGTGAGATGAATTCATGATGTGAGGTTTTGTTTTTTTGCTCTGCATCAGATGCTGACTACTTCTGTTTCTTCAGGTCTGTTGAAGGTGGTGTCGGCTGTGCTGCAGTTGGGGAACATGACTTTCAAGAAGGAGCGTCACTCTGACCAGGCCTCCATGCCTGATGACACCGGTACGCATCATCACCTTTTCCTCCATGCACACTGTCTCTCACCTGCATCTCAACTGAAACCTTCATAAACCTGCATTTCATCCCCAGCTGCCCAGAAAGTTTGTCACCTGCTGAGCATCAATGTGACCGACTTCACACGAGCCATCCTGTCTCCCAGAATCAAGGTCTGCATAATAAATGGTTCATTCAATGATGATGAATGATGGGGAATATTTGGTGTCTTGTTACAGAACATTGTTCACGTTATAGTATCTCAGTATGACAGTGGACTGTGTGTTTTTTCCAGGTTGGCAGGGACTATGTCCAGAAGGCCCAGACCCAGGAGCAGGCTGAGTTTGCTGTGGAGGCTCTGGCCAAAGCCTCTTATGAGAGGATGTTCCGCTGGCTGGTCATGAGAATCAATAAGGCCCTGGACAAGACCAAGAGACAGGGAGCCTCCTTCATTGGCATCCTAGACATTGCAGGCTTTGAGATCTTTGAGGTAAAGTATTTTTTGTTTGTTTTGTTTAAGAGCTTTGTTGACAGTCAGTGGAATCAAAGCTTAATAATTGATCATTTGGGTTCAAAGATTACTCAAATTATTGAGCCAACATACAGTGTCACTGTTTTTCTCCTCCAGTTGAACTCATTTGAGCAGATGTGCATCAACTACACCAACGAGAAGCTGCAGCAGCTCTTCAACCACACCATGTTCATCCTGGAGCAGGAGGAGTACCAGAGGGAGGGCATCGAGTGGAGCTTCATCGACTTCGGCCTCGACCTGCAGCCCTGCATCGACCTCATAGAAAAATCTGTATGATCTTCCAGCTGTTTGTCATCTTGTACAGTAACGGTGGCAGTACCTGTCTTCACCTGGAGTGACTCTGATTATTTATAAGCTTAAACAAAAGTTACAGCTTGTATTTTTTCCAGCAAACAGTTGTGAAGTGCAAGTTGAGGCAGGAATCCTCTGAATCCCAGACTGACGTGTGTCATCTTGTTTGTGTGTCACAGGCCAATCCTCCAGGCATCCTGGCTCTGCTGGATGAAGAGTGCTGGTTCCCCAAAGCCACCGATGAGACCTTTGTGAGGAAGGTGGTTCAGGAGCAGGGAACGAATCCCAAGTTCCAGAAACCCAAGAAACTCAAGGATGATGTAGATTTCTGCATCATGCACTATGCTGGAAAGGTCAGACAATAACTTTGTTAATATGCTTTCTTAGCACAATTTTTCAAGTCTCACATATTAAACATTTACGGTTGGACAACAACTTATTGCCCAAAGGAAAAAATTTAAACAGGCCTTTGAATGAGCTTTTGCTTTTTCCTCTTGATGTAAGTGGATCTCCTGAAAGAGAAACAGGCTGGTGAAACATGTAGATCTTTTTAATTAGCTTGTAAGTATGTTTATCATCTTGTAAATACTTTCAGCTAAGTCAAACTTATCAAGTATCTAAAACTTTGGCAGAACAGAAATCTCTGCTCAGACATGGTCCATCTCCAATGGATTAAGCTATGATTTTCATTTACATGTGTCTCAACATAAGACAGAGATTTGCACTGATTTCATGATCTTTCTGACCTTCTATCATTGATCCACCACAAAAAAACTGTTCTTTGGGTTAAGCTCTAACAATCTCCCTATCAGATAACTGAGTTAATGATGTTTGTGATAATCTGAGACAAGTTAATAGAGATCAATTATCTTCCTGCAGATGTATGTGGATTTTAAGTAAAATTAAGATGTGACAAAGTTACACTTTTTAAAAACATTGTCCCATTGTCAGTAATTTTCAGGGGGGTTCTCAGACAGAATTACATTTTCTGACCTTGCCTGAATTTTAATCATTGGTGGTTTATTGCTTACCTCTCAAAAAATCCAGCAAGATCTGATTTCTCTGTAATGTTCCCAAAAGACCAATAGACAGAAAAACCAACACACGTGAAAATGTAACTTTCTTGGCAGAAGTATGAAGAGAGGCCTCCTTAAGCATTATAAAATACTGTAGGGGTTTGTTGTTATTTATAGATTAAGTTGCCTGTATTTTGTAAATTAAATCAACTTCCTAAATACTGTTCCTCATCAAGCTTCAGGATTGAACGCAGCTTTAAAGCTCAACAGTGGTTGTGATTGTCTCCCGTGGTGCAGGTGGACTACAAAGCAGACGAATGGTTGATGAAAAACATGGATCCTCTGAATGAGTGTGTGGCCAATCTGCTCAACCAGTCGACAGACAAATTCACTGCCGACTTGTGGAGAGACAGTGAGTGACGCAACTAAACAAATTCACAATCTCCTGCAGCTCTTCAAGGTTTAAAGATTATTATAAATTGACACATTTTGATCCCTGGTTTGGCTCATGACTCACACACAGCATGTACCTCCAACAGGGTGCAGGAATTTAAGTTTATGTTGCATGATTTTATTTTTCTGTACACCCATAGATCAACAAGTTGAAAATGTACTGCTCATCACATGTCAGAAGAATGGTGTCATGATTAACGTGCTGCAGTCAGACAGCACGACAGTTAATTGTTGTTGGAGATTTTATACACAGCATCCTGTTAATTATTGTCTGACTTCTGGTGCGTCTTCACAGTGGATCGCATCGTCGGTCTGGATAAGGTGGCAGGAATGTCGGACTCTGCGCATGGAGCATTCAAAACCCGTAAGGGCATGTTTCGCACAGTGAGCCAGCTGTACAAGGAGCAGCTGGCTAACCTCATGGCCACGCTCAGGAACACCAACCCTAACTTTGTCCGCTGCATCATCCCCAACCACGAGAAGAAGGTACACAACAACTGAAGCCTCCAACTGTCTTTATCAAAACTGCAGCTGTCACACACATTATGCACAAGTGCTTAGTCCTCAGAGCAACATTAATATGCCGGATGGCTTTTTTTTCACTCATACTATGACAGACTAATAGAAGACTGGAAAATTTATGACCTGTTAAATGCAGGAGATCATTCATAAATGCATAGATTCCCCCTTATATCAACAAATAATTGAACGTTCATTGATTAAAAAAATATATATATCAAATTGCTCTACACAGCACATGTTTGATTGCAGTCTTTGTTTCCTCCTTCAGGCTGGTAAACTGGAGCCTCACCTGGTTCTGGACCAGCTGAGGTGTAACGGCGTCTTAGAGGGAATTCGTATCTGCAGACAGGGCTTCCCCAACCGCATCGTCTTCCAGGAGTTCAGACAGAGGTGACAAATTGCAGCAGATGTGTTTTATATACTTTGAAAAGTATTTTTAAAGAGGCTACACCTTACTTCTGTGCCATTTTTCAACACACACTCTCACTGTGGTTACGCTCATAAAAATGAGGAACACTGAAGTACTCTTTGAGACATCTATAGTTGAAAAAAACTATTATACTAGTTGTGCAGACAGCTGAACTGAATAAGAAAAAAGGACATGATGTAAAACACAAACTTTATTACATATGTACCTAAATGCACATTTACTGTTTGTTTATAAAATAGATGCTATGCTTTTCCACATTTAGCATAAAAAGAAACATTTATTTTTAATTCTGCTTCCGTCTCAGGTATGAAATCCTAACTCCAAATGCCATTCCTAAAGGATTTATGGACGGCAAGCAAGCCTGTGAGCTCATGGTAAGAACAATGAATCAGTTTTAACAGTTGGTGGTTCATCTGAATTATTTCTACGAGTGTTTCATGCGTCATCGAGTCCCCTCTCTCTCTCTTCTGTGTCAGATCAAAGCCCTTGAGTTGGACCCAAATCTGTACCGCATCGGTCAAAGCAAAGTGTTCTTCAGAGCTGGAGTCCTGGCCCACCTGGAGGAGGAGAGAGACATGAAGATCACTGATGTGATCATCAGCTTCCAGGCCTGGTGCAGAGGATATGTGGCCCGCAAGTACGAAGGATTGATTTTAAATTGATGCATAACATTAAAAATATTACTCTGCACATATTGGCAGCACCTTTGCATACTGCAGCTTTTACTCTGCTCTTATCTTCCACTGCAGACTAATCAATTACTTTCTTTTATACTGCAGAGCCTTTGCCAAGAGACAGCAGCAGCTGACAGCCATGAAAGTCATCCAGAGAAACTGTGCAGCTTACCTCAAACTCAGGAACTGGCAGTGGTGGAGACTTTTCACCAAGGTTAGATGCTTCAACTTGATCACTGTCGCATTTATAAAAAAACAAAGAAAAAAAAAAGTGACCGCATTTGTTAGTGGTACCCTGCTTCAAACTGTTATTTAAACTATAGTGTTAAAGCACATCAGTAGGGACTTAGTAGCTCTACTAAAATAGACTATTGTGCTAAGAATTAAGAGACACTGATGGACGACTCATTTATACTCTAATCTCAATTAATACTCGGCAAAACAACAGATAAAACTGTCAGTCTTTCCTTTTTCCCCATGTCTTTAGTCAAAAAGAGTAAAACATAACTTTTGCAACTTTATTACAACTGAAGTTCTAGTAGATTTGTCTGCAAACCCTCATGTATATCTGGTGGTAATGCTAATTAGGAAAAATATATTTAATTCCTTTTGGCACAGTCCTTACCTCTATAGTTTCTCATGAGTGTCTTTTTAGAGACAGTTTCCCCTCTATTTAGATAACGGCTCAAATTTTTGTTCGTTTTTCCTCCAGGTGAAGCCGCTGCTGCAGGTAACTCGTCAGGAGGATGAAATTTTGGCCAAGGAAGAGGAGCTTGTTAAGGTGAAGGAGAAACAGCTGCAGGCTGAGGAGCAGCTCAAAGATTATGAGACCAAGCAGCAACAGGTAGGAGTCACAAAGGGGTAAATTTAGACCTGCATTAGTTTTTGTTTTGCCTCCACATCTGGCACTTGAAGAATTGATTAATAAAAACGCAACATTATGATGAGTGTTGATTTATTTACTCAGACTCTCTGACTTTTCTCTGCTGTGGTAGCTGAATGCTGAGAAGCTGGCTCTTCAGGAGCAGCTCCAGGCAGAGACGGAGCTGTGTGCAGAGGCTGAGGAGATGAGAGCCCGTCTCGCCACCAGGAAACAGGAGCTGGAGGAGATCCTCCACGACCTGGAGTCTCGACTGGAGGAGGAGGAGGAGAGGGTCACTCAGATGCAAACTGATAGAAAAAAGATGCAGCAGAACATCACGGTCAGCGGAGTCCTGATGTAAAATGTGATCCAGGGGGGAAAAAAACTGTAACCTGTGTTTGTTTGACCTTGTAGATTGTTTGTTTGTGTTTTTCATCCAGGACCTGGAACAGCAACTGGACGAAGAAGAAGCCGCCAGACAGAAGCTGCAGATGGAGAAAGTCACTTCAGATGCCAAGATGAAGAAACTGGAGGAAGACGTTATGGTGCTGGATGACCAGAACGGGAAGCTCAACAAGGTCTGACACGATGTTCACTTAGAACGATGATCAGCTCAGAATAGACAGAATATTTCTGTAAACATCTTCTTTGTTTTGACCTCAGGAGAAGAAGCTGCTGGAGGAGAGGATCTCTGAGTTCTCCACCAACTTGGCTGAGGAGGAAGAGAAGTCCAAAAGTTTACAGAAGCTCAAAAACAAACATGAAGCCATGATCACAGACTTGGAGGGCAAGTGTTTTTGTCTTTTGTTTTTAATAAACTGTAAATTAAATATTTAGTTTATTCATCTATCATTTTTGTTTGAAACAAAACAAAAAACAGATCGTCTGAGAAAGGAGGAGAAAACACGTCAGGAGTTGGAGAAGAACCGTCGTAAGCTGGAGGGCGACTCGAGTGAGCTCTCTGATCAGATTGCAGACCTTCTCGCCCAAATCGCTGAACTCAAAGCTCAGCTGGCCAAGAAGGAGGAGGAGCTCCACGAGGCGCTGGCCAGGTTAGGGCAACATTCAGTGTTTGGATTTTTAATGACATTAAATCGGTAGAATTACTAAACTAGTTTAAAAATGACAAAGGTTTGTCTGTTTTCCTGGCTGGAGCTTCAGATGAACTCTTCCTTGACCCATCGCAGAGTACCTGCATGTTGCTCTCACCTCTTTCCTTTACCACAACTCCAGGATCGAGGAGGAGGCTGCAGCCAAGAACATGGCGCACAAGAGGATTAGGGAGCTGGAGGCCCAGATCTCCGAGCTCCAGGAGGATCTGGATCTGGAGAGGCAAGCGCGAGCCAAGGCTGATAAAACCCGCAGGGACCTGGGAGAGGAGCTGGAGGCCCTGAAGACGGAGCTGGAGGACACTTTAGATTCGACTGCAGCACAGCAGGAGCTGAGGTAACAATCGGAGGCTCGTTTAATGAGATGAATTGAAGGGTTAGAAGTAAAAATAACTGCAGTTATTCTCTTATCACGTCACTGTCATGTTTTCTCATTGTGTCCATCCAGGAGCAAACGTGAGACGGAGGTTACCCAACTGAAAAAGACATTGGAAGATGAGGCTAAGCTTCACGAGCAGCAAATGGCTGAAATGAGACAAAAACACAATCAGGCCTTTGACGAGCTCAACGAGCAGCTGGAACAAGCCAAAAGGGTAAAGAACACTGGTCAGAAGGAAGTGGCGCCGACAAGCATATGAAAAACACCACTAACGTGTCTTCTGTGTGTCGCTTGTGCAGAACAAGGTGTCTGTGGAGAAGTCCAAACAAGCCCTGGAGAGCGAGTGGAACGAAGTGCAGATCGAGCTGAAGACCCTCACACAGGGCAAAGCAGACTCTGAACACAGACGTAAGAAGGCTGAATCCCAGGTTCAAGAGCTGCAGATCAAATTTGCAGACAGTGAACGAACGAGGCAGGAACTTACAGACAAGACAACAAAGATGCAGGTATGGATGGAGTGACTGAATGCTCATACAGACTTAAAGCATGCTTTTGAAATGTTTGATATTTCTGAGGAGGGATGAAGTGATGTTAGAAAGACTTTGATGTGGTTTCACCTATTGATTGATTCTGTCTGGTGTGTAGTCGGAGCTCGACAGCGTTAACAGCCTCCTGAGTGAAGCTGAAGGCAAAAACATCAAATCCAGCAAGGACCTTTCTTCTGTTGAGTCTCAGCTGGCAGATACACAGGTACGAACACCAGCACATACATTTTTATCACCGCCGGTTGCTTTTGATGTCAAACACACTCATGCGATTAAATGCTACACTGCTTGGCAAGATCTTGAGAATTTAACACACTGAACTGAATTCCCTTAAAATTGAATTTCTTCCTCTTTTGCATGTGATACACACATTTTATTCATTTTAAAAACTTGAACATGGGGAATATTAATATTCTTGGAGAGTGCATCAGATAAATGAAAATTATTCTGCTCAGAAAAACTGGTTTACTATTAACAATGAAGCACACTTTCTAACATGATTTAAAAAAAACGTTAATTGAAGGTTTTCAGTTGTAAATCTGTGATGTACATCCATTTTTAACACTGAAAATGTGAAACTACCAAATTGTTGATTGTTGCATAGCTATCTGTGGTGAATATAAGCTGAACAATAAATTAATTGGTAGAAGGGGAAAAACAAAGCTGAGTTCAAATCATGATATTTTTTTCCCTTCACAAAAACTCCAGGAGCTGCTCCAAGAGGAGACTCGTCAGAAGCTGTCCCTGTCCTCCCGCCTGAGGCAGATGGAGGATGAGCAGAACAACCTCCGTGAGATGTTGGAGGAAGAGGAGGAGAGCAAGAAGAACGTGGAGAAGCAAGTTTCCTCTCTTCAGTCCCAGGTTGGTCCAGTGTCACAGCAGTGATGATTTCAGATGTCTCAGATCAGCAGTAATCAGGGTATTTGTGGATAACATTAGTTGCATGTCTCTAGTGATGGCAGTCTCTGTTTGCCAGTTGATTTGTCCACAAACTGAAATATCTTGGGGAATTCAGGTTGGACATGTGAGTAAAGTACTGCCTTAGAGATGTGGCTGAACAGACATTTGCAGAGCACAGGCTAAATCAATAAAACAAGCACATTTCTTTGAAGCAACAGGTGGAGCATTTCCCCCTCCAATTAACTAAAATAATTCTCTTCCATCTAATTGTCTCATTGTTTGTTGTTCTGCCTTTAGTTGGCGGACATGAAGAAGAAGATGGAACAGGAGGCCTTATCGCTGGAGGGGGCAGAGGAGGGTCGCAAGAAACTCCAGCGGGAGTTGGACTGTGTGTTGCAGCAGCTGGAGGAGAAGTCGGCCGCCTACGACAAACTGGACAAAACAAAAACTCGCTATCAGCAGGAGCTGGATGACGTCTTGGTGGATCAGGACCACCTGAGGCAGATTGTGTCCAACTTGGAGAAGAAGCAGAGGAAGTTTGACCAGGTATCATGTCAACTGTGTGTTTTGTGCCTCGAAGCAGGAGGCATTAACAGACTGAAAATGTCTTCTCTTTTTTAAAAAAAAAAAAAATTTAATGATAAAATATTCTATTGAATATAACGACATTAAAGCAGGCAACAGATTAACAAACATGCTAAACAGATAACTGTACTAAAGCTAAAAGGACTGGGGAATAGAAACCACAATGAAGAAATCATTTATTCCTGTTTTTTTTTTTTTTAAAGTATTTCTGCTTTAAATTTTGCATGTTTACATCGTTTCCTCACTATGAGGCAAAGTTTTGAAAATATCAAATGCATAATTTTAACCAGTTTACTTTCCTTTGGGTTAACATGAATAAATGATCAATTTCTCTGGGTTCATCATTGGAAATATCCAAGATTTGCCATACACTATGAACACAGAATTTCTCTTTGATGCTGATAAATATTTAACCACCAAAATTTCTAGTTTTAGTAAATCTATATCCCATATATTCTTTAGTGAAAACAATAAATCTGAAAATTTAAAAATTTTCTGGACATGTGTATGGGCTGATAAAATCCTCTGTATTTGTGTTTCTAAGTTACCTCACCAAGCTGAAAAGAAGCTGTATCTCTTGGCCCATTACAATCGGATGTTTTGCAAATAGGTGATTTTTGGCTTCGGTGGTCCTGTCCTTTCTTTAGATGCTGGCAGAGGAGAAAACTATTTCTTCTCAGTACGCTGAGGAGCGTGACAAGGCCGAGGCTGAGGCCAGGGAGAGGGAAACACGAGTGTTGACATTGACCCGAGAACTGGAGACTATGACGGACATGAAGGACGAGTTGGACCGGGCTAATAAAATGCTCAAAGCTGAGATGGAAGACTTGGTCTCCTCCAAGGATGATGTCGGCAAGAGTGTAAGAAAAAAACACTGACTTTTGGTGCATGGACTTTAAAGAGATTAACTGTCAGAATCAAGTGTAGTTCACAAAAAATGCTGAATGTGTCTCTGCTCCTCTGCAGGTTCATGAGCTGGAGAGGTCGAAGCGTGCTATGGAGCAGCAGCTGGAGGAGATGAGAGTTCAGCTGGAGGAACTGGAGGACGAGCTGCAGGCCACTGAAGATGCCAAACTGCGTCTGGAGGTCAACATGCAGGCCATGAAGGCCCAGTTTGACCGAGACCTGCAGGCCAGGGACGAGCAGGGAGAGGAGAGGAGGAAACAGCTTGTTAAACAGGTTTGAGAGAATTACAGTTGGAGTCTGAGATGTAAGTTCATGTCACATTTGCTTACAAGAAAATGATGATGTGGTTTGAGTGACAAACTTTCCTGTTCGTTGTTTCAGGTGCGCGAGATGGAGGTTGAGCTGGAAGATGAACGCAGGCAGCGTACTCTGGCCCTTTCATCCAAGAAGAAACTGGAGATGGACCTGGGAGAGCTCGAAGCCCAGATTGATGCTGCCAACAAGGGACGTGACGAGGCCCTCAAACAGCTGAAAAAACTCCAGGTAGAATACAAAGCATACACACAGACTGGCTGTGTTGCAGGCATTGTGGTTTTGTTTTGTTTTTTTACAGTGTCCCGCTCACTGATAAATGTTTAACATCACACTGATGTCTGCATGTCCACGCTCTAGGCCCAGATGAAAGAGCTAATGAGAGAGGTGGATGAGCTTCGCTTGGCCAGAGATGAAGCTGTCAACGGAGCCAAGGAGACCGAGAGGAAGCTCAAGGCCATAGAGGCAGACGTCCTGCACTTGCAGGAGGTATGAAACAATGAAGAGCTGGGAAGAGTTTCGATATGGTCATGTGTTACATGGAGTGGTAATTTGTTCGTGACATTGTTGGTAAAGAAGAATTTATTGCATCCAGATTGTTTACTTTGGAAAGTCCAATTAAACTGCATAAATCATGCTAATACATTATTTGAGACCTGCACATCATAAATGAAAGATTCTATTTAGAAAAACTAATTTAAATTTCTGCGTTGGACCTCTGAGCTAGTGTTCAGGGATAAAAATCTTAACTTGGCTTAATCTAGCACCTTGTTTACAAGCTGCTTGTATAATCAGGCTTTGAAATTTGAATATGAACTGGTCTCCTGGTTTCTTCTCCTTCCAGGATCTGGCCACTGCAGAGCGACTGAAGAGACAGATTCAGACGGAGAGAGATGAGCTCCAGGATGAACTTAACAGCAGCAACTCCAAGAAGTAAGATGATGATACTTAAGAATATGGTTACATTACATTTCTGAGATACTCGTACTTCAGTTTCACTGGACAGTTTGCATGTAGCGAGTCTTGAGTGTTGAGTGAATCTACAGGCTTTTCAGTGTTGATTCTCAGTTTTCCTCTTCCTCACTTGTCATCTGCAGTTCTCTGCTGACGGATGAGAAGAGGAGGCTGGAGGCTCGTATTGCTCAGCTGGAGGAAGAGCTGGAGGAGGAACAGCTCAACAGTGAGATGATTAATGAACGTCTGAAGAGAACCACCCTGCAGGTGAGAACGTTCTGCATCTATTGGTTGTAACTACTGAAATGTACTTTATGGTTATGACAGTTACAGTAGTAATGTTTATTTTGGAGGAAACAGGAAAAATCCACAAAGACTGAAAGTTGATGTTTACAGTGGATAAAGAGCCCTGCAATGAGAACCGAGTATGAAAAGGGGGGAGCGGGGACCTGGGATGTACTTTACACTAACAGTATCTTACTACTGTGTGTCTGTGGCGTTAGACCGAGCAGCTGACCACGGAGCTGGGCTCAGAGCGCAGCACCGCCCAGCGGCTGGAGGGAGCTCGTTCACAGCTGGATCGCCAGAACAAGGAGCTGAAACTGAAACTGCAGGAGCTCGAGGGAACCATCAAGTCCAAGTACAAGTCCACCATCACCACCCTGGAGGCCAAGATTGCTCAACTGGAAGAACAACTTGACATAGAGTCAAAGTGAGTAAAATATGGATGCTTTTTTCATACTGGCCTGTCGATAAACCAAAACTGGTTTTCTCACAGCTGTCTCTGCTACTTATTCTAGGGAGCGTCAGCAGGCCGCCAGGCTGGCCAGAAGGACTGAGAAGAAACTGAAAGAGATGTTGCTACAGGTGGAGGATGAGAGACGCAACACCGAGCAATACAAAGATCAGGTAACCTCATAAATAATCCCCTTAGTCTTATGTTTGGTCCTGACTTGAATCCCTGCTGATCAGCTTGTTTTGTGTTTGGCACTTGGTCCCATATTGATGTTTCTAATGCTAAATGAAACCTCTGCAGGCGGAGAAGACAAACAGCCGAATGCGTCAGCTGAAGCGTCAGCTTGAGGAGGCAGAGGAGGAGGTGACAAGAGCCAACGCCTATCGTAGGAAGCTGCAGAGGGAGCTGGACGATGTCACTGAGTCATCAGACGCTATGACCCGCGAAGTCAGCGCTCTGAAGAGCAAGCTCAGGTAAAGGTCTGATGTTCATATATCAAAAGAGCCAGTCTGAGTGTATAATCATTTCAGTTTCACAGGTGAGAGTACAGCATATATGTTACATGTGAACTACACCTCATGAAATAATCACTCAGCCTCTGGACAAATGTTGTGTATAGTTGCGTCTTCTGTTGCTCTGAAGCAGCTCTGTCAAGACAAATTCTCCACTCTACTGACAGAGTACGAGAATACAGAGAGATGACATTATTCAAAGGCCGATCAAACTGCAAAAAGTGTATACATGATTAGACTAGAACACCCTCAGAACACAAACTTCTACCAGGGCAAAATCCAACTGTACTGATGCTACAGGCTGAACATTGTTGCCCTCTTGTGGTGAAAAAAGCAACACGGGACCCGATCCTTTTGATCTTGGAAAAAAAATTAAATTTACTTGAGTAATACCGTCTCTCCAAAAAAACAAACATCAACCAACACAGGCCAAAACATGGTTCATTTATGGTTTATTTCACATTTAGTATCATGATTCCCACACATCTTATGTTTTCATCTGATGACATGTTTGGGTCAATCCATTATGATGCACATACAAATATGCAGCAGTCTGTTTCCATTGTACTTAGTTGGCTGAAGTTAAATAGATGTTCTGTGGATAAAAGGAAAAGACTGTTTTCTGACACACAATTCTATTTATTTTTACCTTCGTCAAGGAATTGTTTTTACCTGTGCTGGTGTTTGTTTTGTTAGCAATCACAGACTAAATATATAAATGGGCTGGGTCTCAAAAATTAGGCCAATGTGGAAGTAAAAAAAATAAATTAAAAAAAAATGCAATACCACACCACTGACCACTAGATGCTGACCTGAAAACTCTGAAAATGGCGATTTTTGAATTCAAGTCAATTAGAGCCAATCACTCAGTCATTTTTCTTTTTCAAAAGTTTTTCTGATGTCATTAGCTAAAGTTAATTCTTAGTGATCTGATGGTACATCTGAAAAAAAAATCCATTATTAAGTAGATATTGGGCTTCAAAGTGTAATATTTAAGAGCTTTGATTAGTTCGACAGCCTGGTCTCCAATGAGACTGGTGCTGAACTCGAGTCATTTGGCACATTTGGCAATAACCCAGAGGTTAGGTGTTAGAACCGCCACCTCACCCCTTCCAGCATATCCATATATGGTCAACTTCTGCCTCCAAACATTCAACATGGCGAAGATCAAATGCCGATCTCTTGCCTTCCAAACATGAGCCCAGGTGATGTCATGCTTGCTTCATCAATTTCTATAAAAAGTCTGTGTAAAACGCATCACTACCAGCTCCGTTTCATTGCAAGAAGTGTAGGATCCAGGGTTTTTGGAGCTTGAAAAATCAAAGCAGCCCATTAGATCTTGTGCCAAAAACCTTGTCTTGATGAGTTCAATAGAATTATACATTTAGATTATTTAGTCCATCTCATTTTCTCTGCTTGTGTGCAGCTCCTGACAGTTTTTAAATGTTTTGTGTTTTCTAGACGTGGGGATCCTTACAATATACGGCGTGTCATAAATCGCAGTGGCGTGGAGAGCGATGAGGATGTGGACGTGCCCACTGAGACGCCTGAGCCTGCAGCTGAGTGAACAGCAGAGGAGGGGAGCCAAGAGGGAGATATTTTAATGACTATGGTCAACAAGCAAATATACTAAAACAGCCATGCCGAGCAATCAAGGGTTTAGCCTCGTTTCCCCCCTTGTTTATGTAATGCATTTATATTTGGCCAAAAATTCTTAATCTCAGTGAACGTAGGCAATGTTTTTCTACAAGGGCTTTACAAATGCTTTTCTTGTCTATTTTTCTACTTAATGGGTATAATATGTCATAAAATATTGCTCTTTGTAACAACCTTATGCAATTTCATATTTGGGCTTGTGCTGTTACTGTCTTATGGAAAAACACTGTTCATTTTATGCTTGTTTTGCACACAGATGTGTTTTTTTTTTTTTTTTTTTTTTTTTCTTGGAGTTACGATGTAGTTACAAACTGTAGTTCGCATTTGCTGGTGTCAGTATGAATCTGTGTATCTGTACTGTATGCTTCTCCTCTCACTGTGTTAATACCTCAACCTAAATTGCACAATGCCAACTGAGACAAAAAGCACACAAGTAGAAAAGTTCAGTTCTTTATAATGGTTTAGATGCAGTGATATTGGGGAAAAGTTGGTACAAATGTTCTGACATCTACTATCTATGACAGCTTGGTTGATGTTTCATCGCTCACTGGTTTTACATTTTATTGGTGGTGGGTCATCATGTAGTAACTCGCTGTACTGTGTTCTGTGCTAAGCTTTCCACAGTAGAAGGGGTTTGTATCAGCACATTAGTCTCTAAATATTGACTCTAGCTGTTATATCCTATCACTGTACCATCAAAAATATTACCATTGTCACCATGCCAATATTGTAAGGCTATTCTGGGTTGTTGTTTTTTTTTTTTAAATGCCTTAATGCAATAAATTAATAAAATATCAAATTCATTTGACATAAATACCTTGTGTGTATGAGGTCATTTAAGAAATTTTGTAGGCTGAACAGATGGGTAACTTTTTTTTTTTTTATATAAAGAGGCCAGAAAACAACATGCATAACCATAAGTACATAACAGTGAACTGCTACATAAATCAGGCTTGTTCAAAGTTATTTATTTACATTAGAGTTGGTTATGCTTAATGGATGTTACAACCCAGACTCCAAGGGGTGTGGGTGCAACATAAAAGGGTCAGAGTTGAAATCAAATATTAAAAGATTTGTGGTGGTGGCATGATTTTAACAAAAAGAGGTAAAACTGCAAACAAAGGGCCAAAAAGGTGCTACTCAAACCAACGAACAAAATTTAACAGAAAGAATTCCTGTCCCTAAACCTAAATTACTTTAACTTTTCTGATGTTGCACATTGAGCCTTGGTCTAACCCTTGAATCCAAGGCCACTGCCCAGTGTGAATGAGACTGGACTTCAGTGCTGCTCTCATTGGAGACCAGACTAACCACTCGAGTCAGTCAAACTAACCACACCCCTAAATCATCTTCTTTTTGAAGCCCAACATCTACTTAATGATGACGTGATTTTCAAATGGACCACCACATCACTTATAATAAGAATTAATTTTAGATAATGACACCAGAATGACTTGTGAAAAAATATTGAGTATTTCATATTTGAAAATGATTTTTGAAGTGAAGTCTATTGGATCCAGCCTCTAGTGGCCGTCGCGAGTATTGTACCTTTGTGCACTTCCGCATTGGCCTGATTTTTGAGCCCCGCTTGCTTCGTCCATTTCTATTAACTATAGACATAAAAAAGATTTTCTCTTTATTATGTGTATGCTATTAACAGTCTATGGTTGAGCAGAACTTCCTGACACAAGGAACAAAAGCGCCATCTTGAGGCCATTATCGGGAACGCACGAGGTGACATTGTACACTGCATGAATGGTGAACTGGTTTGTTTTCTAAAAAATGAACTAAATCGGCCCACTGAACTCCGTATTGTAGATTTACTGGGGTCTTGTGCAGATGCGGATCTTGCACACACCAGATTTCAGGACTGACCAAACGAACCATTGCACTGACGGTTGATAAATGTGGTTCTCCTCTGTGTCTGATTGTGTGACGCTGTGACTGTGTGTGTGTCGACGCTGCCCTTGCCTGAACTTTGTTAGTCGCCCTGTAAGGTGCGCCAACATCAGTCCGATCCTCATGAATGCGGTTGGAAATTTTTCACCGGAAATAAAACTGTTGCTGTTTGGGACTTGGTTGACGAAGGAACATGTTTGTAATAACTCCGTGTTATTTTAGAAGCGGTCTAAACCAGAGGTAAATAACTAACTACAGTGAGCTAGCAGGCACTGGTGTTAGCTGTCTAGCCTTGCCAGAAAGTTCTGTGTTCCCGGCGAGTGAAGTTCTCACTGATGTTAAACTGTGAGGAAATGTTCGCAGATCGTCACATGAACTACAAAACATGGAGTCTGTGAACCCGACAGGAGTGGACACCCCCTCCATGATTCCCTAACAGCTTCCAAACCCAGGTAAGAGGAGTTAGCTCGCTCACTTAGGCTGCTAGCATGTGGAGCAGTGTTTCCGGTTGGGGTAGCTGTCAATAGCTGACACGTTTTGCCGCCTGTATTTTCAGTGTTTGTTTTACCAGTCAGTTTATTGACTTGGAAACAGTAGAGCTGTGAACCTTAGCCTGTGGTCATGTAATAACAACATGACCTTATCGTACTCTGACAGCTAGCTAGCTACCTAGCTAACCTAGCTTACTGCTACCGGCGACCTTTACATTTTAAAATGTGGCTCACTGCTGACATCTGAATTTCTCTCTCTCTCTCTTTCAAAGCTGACATTAACCAGCTTCAAAACGTCAGCACCAGCAACAGCAGGGGGAAAACTGGACTCATCAGGCTCAGCATCCAGCTCAAGGATGGAGTTAGCAGCGGTGAGTGCTGACAGTGTTTGTCATGGTCATCACACACACAATTACTGTCTGTGATAGTCAGAAGATGACCCACGTTTTTACAAAATATTTTCCCTTAAAACAATTAAGATTTTTAGTGGGGGAGCCTGTGCGTTAAACCATTAATTTTTAATGCTGTTAAAGTGTTTATGTGCAGTTGTTCATCTGTATCTCTAGTCTGTTATTGTGTGACATAGTACATTGTATGGAATTCGATTAAGAAGGGCATTTAGAGATCAAGTAGCCAAATAAGAATTTCCGTTTCATGTACTTTAAGTAATGTACTTGACAACACACAAAATAATAATCAAACTAAAATCCAATATATTGTTGTCATTGTAGCTCACTGGCTTACAACGCTGTCCCAAAACTTGAACAGATCATTGTATGATTGTTATAATGATATGTAGACCCTAACCCTAACCCTGTGGTTGAGTTTATGCAAAATCAATCACAGTGGAAACATTTATACTATATATACAGTATGTATCTTCATATTGCACCTGGGTTGAAGAAAATTAGCCGAATTTCAGGTGTTTATGAGTGACATTTGAATTACTAAAAGTACCTTAAATACGCAATTTTGTTTAGACTGTAATGTTAAAGAACCACTCTCCTGGCGATAGTAATAAGAAAGCAAAATAAGCTAAGTTGTGTATTATTACTTCAAAAAGCTTCATGATGGCTGCTTAATAACTTGTGCAAATTGACTCCTACTACATAAATTTTCTGTGACCCACATTTAAAGTCCACACACACACACACACACACAC
>OOFC01022264.1:3184-50370 GCA_900323345.1 Pseudochromis fuscus
CTTCCCACTCCTTTTAGAGTGTAAATGAGCAGACTGTAATTTTGTATTTGTGAGTATTCTGTTGAACACTTGAAATAATAAATACATTTAAATAAAATAACATAATAATTATTATTATTATTATTACACAATGCATAATTCTAAGGGGTTAGCAGGTTTACAGGCAGGAATCCAATGTACAACACAATCAATAGTCTATCAATCTAATGTTGGAATTGTTTGTAACTATTTTACTGTTATATACTATTCATCCTCACTTTACTTGAGATATGTTCTGTGTTCATGTCCAGCGAGTACAGCACAAACCTTTGGACCAGTTTTCTCCATGAAACCTTCCTTCATGAAGTTTCGGGTCAGTTTGGGCACCAGCTGTGGAGAGAAAGAGAATCATGTCAAAATAAAAGCATGCATGAATTATGGATTATTAAGCACACGTGGAGATTTGCGATGGCTATAGGATTATGATGCACCAAAGAGGAAGTGGTTGATTTAAAGCTTCGTGGTCAATCTCTGAAAGTCATCCATCCAACAATCAATCACTGAGGGTTAGGGGGATACTTCAAGGTTGTATAATGCATCATAAACAGACATCTAAGCATTTTTTGAATACGATCTTATTAAAAGCGAGGCGTTTGACTAAATTCCATCATCCTCACCTCCTCATCGCTCGCTCCGGGGAAGGCGACCTGCAGGTAGTGGAACCTGGCCGCTCTGATGGCGTTGAACCAGTCGACCATTTCCTGTAAGAAATACACAAACATTCCCAATCTCCCACTGGAATACACATAATACTCCAGTCTGTATTTCAGGAACCAAAATGGATTTTTTTTTTTCGACTTGATTTCAAATATTCCGTATATACTTTTAACCACCTGTGCTGTGTTGGATGCTGCAGTGCTGTCGATACCTCGGCCACAAAACCAGAGTGACAGCGATGCTGAATGAACTTGATGAACCCTTCCAGTCTGCAGCGACGCTCCCCGGCCACCAGAGGGGGCAGTGCTCCCTGTGGCTCACACTGTTACTCCATGTTTTCTCTCACTCCACTGAACGGCTATTAATATCTGTCTCTTTCTTTCCTTTAATCTTCTCATTTTTGATTAAGTCTCTCTCTACTTTTATCTTAGTCATAAATCCCAGATGTGTGGCAGCATTGTGAGGCTCAGCAGGATAAAACCCGTTAGCGAGGGACAGAGGACACACACATATTTGGAGGTTAAAATGAAAATGAGGGCTGGTTTTTGTTTTTACAATAATTAAAAAAAAAAAAAAAATTACTGAGATTTTGCTGGGTCTCAGTTTGTAGTTTTAATTTCAGTGTAATGCCCCTTTTTGGAAATTACTGTTAAAAATCATTGTGTATTTACTGCACTGACAAAAAATATACAGTTGTTAATCCCACATTACATATTTTTTCCGGGAAATCTCCAAGGACACTGTTACCAGAGGGTTACCAGAGCATTTACAGGTCATTTCCTAAAGGTTTACAGTTGTTTCTGAGAACTAACCAATGTAAAATACTTCAACCCACTGCTTTACTGTAGATGTGAGGATGAAATAATACTTATATTATATTTGGTATCTGCACTGATTGACTCACAGTTATTAGCTTTACAAGTGAGAAAATGCTAAACTAAAAACCACTCAGAGAGCACAAACCTCTGCTGAGGCACAATCCAGCTGTAACTGATGCTGTGGCCTGAACACTGCTGCCCTCTGGTGGTGAAATAGCCACAATTTCTTATTAAAACATGAGCCCATTATGACAGACTGGATTTTATCTTGATTTTTTTTTCAGGACAGGACACCATCCTCGGATCTTGCCCAACCAAATCAACAAAAGCAACAATAAAAAAGTAGAAGAAGTAGAACAGTGACTCATTGTTTTTTGTGTTGCACTGACTTTCAGCTTTAAGGCTGTTTGAGCTTATTCAAATCCACACTGAGAAAAATTCAAGCTCCTGATTGTTGAACATCAGGACTCTTTCCTTACTACTCTCAGAATGAAAGTAAATTATTCATGAAGGGACATTTCCAAGTCTGGGTGTGTTTAATAAAGCATATTATACTACTGTTGCTGTACTCTAACCTAAATCTTAGAGCATGAGGCAAGTGAGAATCCTGTCACTGCTGTGTACAAAATTATTCACAACTAGAAAGCACACACCTCCCCCAAGGTGTGATCCATGTATGATCTCCACCAAACTGTCTGTAGACATTGTCAACCTACGTGTGTAGGGTTTGTGACAAAGTTATGATTTATTTTTCCTGAAGAGCTGAAACTGTTTCACTGTTTTAGTAATAGTAACTTTATTTAGTTGAGAAATTATATTATTACAACAGTGAGTGCTGTAAAGGCTTGTTCATTCTTCATTCAGTCTACATGTGAGCGTTGGTGTGCAAGGGTCTGCACGGCGGTAATGTCGTCATCTAAAGACCTCTGTATACTCCTGCGGGCAGTGTCTGCGTAGAAGACACTGACGCGCAAAACTGCGCGTCGCAGACATCACCTCTCCTGATTGGTCCGTTTGTAGTCACATGCTGTGATGGCGCGCTTCCTTGTACCGGAAAGTAAAAATGGCTACCGAAATTGGCTTAGAAATGCAGAAGAAACTCCACGGTTTGGTGTCTTGGCCAATACCAGCCTAATAGCGACACCCCCAACGTAGGAAACTGCATCGACATTTTCAAAACAGCGCACGTGGGTTGGGCCCAAGGCAAAATATGCGCAGGACAGCCGCAATGACGTGACGTCCTGCCCACGGGAGTATACAGAGGCCTTATCCTAGCACTCGAGCAACTGCGCATGTGTGAAAATCAATACAAGTTAGCTGCACTGCGCTTGCACCAGAATGCTGCATTTTCTTTTGCATTTTCTTGCTCTTGGTGTCACACTCTTCTGCCAAAATCAACAAGCAATATTGCTCTTCTTCTCATTGTGCTCATAGCGCTGCCATCCTTTTTCTTTTCTGCTTCCTTGTTGTGACAGAAACTATTTGAAAGCGCAAGTGTCCTCTTGTTCTTTGTTTCTTTGCTGCTCATATACCAACCTAAAGCTCTACTGCGCCCCCTGCTGTATCGGTGGTAGTAAAAATTAAAGTCACTAGTGTGCAAGCATGGAGCGCGTCTGCCAAGCACACCAGCAAGTTGCAAAAATTGAATGGAGCGCATCCACGGAGCGCGTCGGTAGTCCGCTAGTGGCCCACACCCACTTTGCAGAAAGCATGAACCAGGCTTAACAGGCTGCCACTTGCAGAGTGACAGCAGGTTACTTCATTATCTTACCCAAGGACACTTTGACACACGTGGCTGGGGATCCAACCCACAATGAAACGTCTTACCACCTGAGCCACACCTGCCCTTTTTAGTCCGTACCTACCACTTCCTTCTTCTTTGGCTCATAGACACAGCTGTAGTGGTTTTACTGCCCCCTACTGGTCTCTTTCACCATCGCCTTTGTTAAAACATTTGCCTACTGTAGGTAATTTTTCTGACAGGACCCATCCTCTGATCTTGCCCAAAATGCACCCCTTCATTTCTTGGGTAATACCCTATCTTTCAAAAGAAATTAGTCCCGATCTGTTCAAACGTTTTTTTGTAAAACAAACCAACACGGGCAAAAACATAACTACAAATAAATACTAAAATATAATATAATAATTACTAAGTGTGTGTGTGTGTGAGTACAGACTGGTGAGTGACGGTGCACCTTAGCATCGCTGTGGTAAACAAAGATGTTTCTTGTGCTGTTGTCTTTCAGGTAGGTGATCTGCAGGCCACAGGGATTGCCAATCTTGGCCGGCTGGAAGGTGGCATTGAGCGTTTCGATTTTCATCATTGCCTTGGGATCCCTGGCCTTGATGGAGAAATACACCAATAACAAACAGAACCTTGTAAAAAAAACAAAACACACACACACACACAAAAGTGCAAATTTTGCCATCGTAAACACAACGGATACAATCGACCGTATCGTCTTTCTTACATCCTGCTTGTTGAAGTATTTCAGCGCTCCCTCCCTCTCCGACAGGACGAACTTTCGGCTGAGGAACTGACCGTTGTCTCTTCCTCGTTTCCATAGAAACCCCTCTCGGTACCCTGGGCAAAGAGAGAGTGTGTGTTTGTGTGCGGTAGGGAGGCGAAACACCCTCCAGAGATCAAACAAAGGAGACAATTTACAACAGTAATGGTGAGATGTTGTAACTGGCTCGCGTAAGATGATACTTCAGTTAAGCTGAAATCAAAGATCGTTTGAAATCTTATTTATGTGAAGATGAAGAAACAGGAGCCGGTGTGTGAGACTGGGAAAACACATGAGAGCAAAGGGAGAGTTTAGCAGGAATTGCAGCATGAGTCAGGCGTTTCCTTTTTTTTGTTTCTGTACATAAAACATCCTTTTTCATGTTAATGGCATGCCGCTCTATTTATAGCCTGCAATGTCTGCTTCTTGGGTCTATTTCAGTAAATCTCTCTTCCCACACTGCCTCCTTTTCTCTCTTTTATCTTCTATTTAAGTCGCGCTGTGAAGTGTGTTTTTCTGTCTAATCTGGATCTATTTCTGTGACTTGAATGGGAGGAAGATGTCTAAGCATAATCAGGTAGTCCTCCCTCCACAGAGGTGACTCATTTACATTCTAGCCATGTGCCCGACGCTGAGCGTTTTATAATGAGCGCTTAATTGCCAAAGAAACTACAATTCCTACGCTGAAAGTGACAAGTGAAGGAGTGTAAATGGGGCTAATGCGGCATGAATGATTATATGGAGAAGTGTAAAAGGAAGAAGAAAATGCATCCGAGGAGGTAACTTTACAAAGAGGGTGTTCAAGCATGCAGGTAGTTTTATCTGCTGAGGTTTTAAGATACTCGTTTCTAAAATATCTACTTCTATTTCAATAGAGTGGTTCAATAAGTTTGAGCTACAATCACCAAACATGACATTTGAAAGTGTCAACATCTTCATCTTCATCTCCACAAACAGCATCACAGTTACTGTGAGTAACTGAAGTGACAGTGGACGTCACTGTGAACATTTCACTGTGAGAGCAGAGGATTATTCATGCAGTGATTGAGGTATCATTTCTGGAAATAATTCTTGGCATTAACATTAAGTGAAATACATCTTTTCAATGCTATTAGCATAAATCTTTTTTCACAAGTATGACATTGAATAGAGGTACAAATCTCAAATTCAGACATCTACATTTTTGTTGCTTTTTTTTTTGTTTTGTTTTTTTTTGAGACCAGAAGTTCGGCTTTAGAACATCAGTCACCATGTTGTAGTTTTTTGGACCCAGAAGTGACCATATTTGGATATGAAGGGAGGAGTGAGGAGACGGGTCTGACCCTTGAACCTGAGGACACTGTCTGATGTGTATGAGACTCAAGCTCCCTGGTGAATGATCCTCCAAACCACCTGTAAATCATTGGAGAGCAGAGCTGTCAATCAAACTGACCACGCCCCAAAAGATACCTCTCTCTCTTTGAAGCCTAATATCTCCTTAATGATAAATGGTTTTCAGATGGACCAGATCACTGAGAAAAAGAGTTGAGTTTAACTAATGACATCAGACATACTTGTGGGAAAAACTTATTGACTGAGTATTTCAGGATTGAAAAAAGTTTTTGGGAGCCAACATCTAGTGGCCATGGGTGGTATTGCACTTTGCATTTGCTTCACTTTTGAAAAGGCAGTGGTTACTTTCTATTTCTTTCTATTTTGTCTTTCAGTTTTTTGCAATGACTCTGAAAATGTCCCAGTTGTAGGATTAATAAAGAAGTACCTTAATCCTAATATCTGAAAATCTTACAAATCTTACAAACAAGCTGTGGGACATTAACCGAGCAAAATTGTAAAAAGCAAAGCGACTCTTCTGGGCGACATTTCTGCATCTTTAGCTGTTTAGCTAGTTGCTAATTTTATCCATTATTTGGTAAAACAAACAAACAAAAAAAACTGAATAAACCCTAAACACTCATTATGAATAACCTGTTTGTAATAGTGACTGATGCAGTGTTGATATAAAAATATGTGGGAGTGCAGCTTTAAAGTGAAACAGCGCGAGGAGACAACACAGAGTTTGAACTGAACAGTCTGTGGTGCTGTGGTTAAAAAACATCAAAAGCCAAAACTTGTAAAGAATTTTGTCTTGCGTGTTTTGAACCTTCACGAGTCTTTTGATGTTTACTCCACTGCTCTCTTTGCCATCCTCTTTATTCACTGTCATTGATCAGCTCTATTCAAGCTTTTCATCTGCTGCACTCGTTCTGCTCCATCTGTGTGTGTGCGTGTGTGTGTGTGTGTGCTCTCTTTGTGACTTTCTGACATGAAACATTCACCTACACTGGCATTACCTCATCGATCAATAGCCCTCCTTGTCCCCACCCTCTCCTCCTTGCCTGACACTCTTTTTCTTCCTCCTATCGTTTGCATACTGGATCAATGTTGGCTGCTGTGGAGGCCAGGTTACTGCTTATAGTCAATCTCAGCCACACACACACACACACACACACACACACACACACACACACACACACACACCTAGGCAATGCCAATGAGTGATTTAGAGAGCATGAATGTACAAATAGGGATGACAGAATGACTCATATTATTACACTCGCTTTGTGTGTGTGTGTGTGTGTGTGTGTGTGTGCCCCTTCTCCACTGTAATAAATGCAACGGGTGAGGTCACTGCAAGCCAATCAGAATGCTCAATCTTCAACGAGATGTGAAATGTATACCAGTAGACTCACTGATGCAGGGGCCCACACACACACACACACACACACACACACACACACACACACACACACACACACACACACACACACACACACAACACTGCACCCAAACCAAACGCACTCACTGTTTTAATGGCGGTTTTATTCTCCAGTCCAGCGACAATTACAATGTCATTGGTCTGAATATGCTTTTAACTGCAGACGTACACACAACCACTTAAGAAGAAGAAGAAGGATGAACATGAGTCTTTGAAAGACGTCAACGTTTCGGGGTAATTGAATTCCTGTTATTGGCGTCCACTGGGAAACGTTTGTCCAAGGAGTTTTCAAGGTTTCTGCTTATCGAAGGGTAAACAACACAAACCTGGCAACAGAGCAGCCACTTAGTCTTGTTTGGGTTTTTTTTTTTGTGGGAAAAATACAAGTGTGTACTTAATGCATGCGCTGGTCTGCAAATATAGGAATGTACACATGAGGTTAGCTTACACTCAGGCATAGGCTGTATATATGAGATGGACAAAGTCACTGTGATGCCACCAATTTGTTTGAGGACTTGGATTTTGAAGCCAGGAGTTTGGTATTTGAATGTCGTGAATGTTGTTTTTTTTGGAGCCAGAAGTGACCATATTTGGGTATAAAGGGAGGAGTGAGGAGGCGAGTCTGAGCAATGTGTATGAGACTTGAGTTCACGATGAATGATCCTCCAGATCGCCTTTAAATCAGACCTGTCAATCAAACTAACCACAATGATGAAATTATTTTCAAATGAACTATCAGATCAGAATGACTTGTGGAAAAAAATACAAATTTTTGAACTGAAATCAATCTGAGCCAGGCTCTAGTGGCCATCGGAGGTACTGCACTTTTTTGCATTTCCACATTGGCTTCTATGTCCATCTCTGATATACAGTCTATGGACTTGCTCTGCATCCATGTACACCACATTATCCTCTATGCACACACAATAAAAGTGTTGATCTTGTGTGCAGCATGCAGTTGATACAGTTATTAGAGTTAACTTCCAGCTGCTTTTGTTTTGGATGCACAGACGCTGTTATCAAACCTCATCTGTCAAGCGAGGAAGTGGATGTGAGCGTCGTGGTCTGCATGAATATGCAGACTTCTGAAGAGACGGGCAGTGCAGCTACTTTATGTTTGAAATAGACAAATAATCTTTATCACTGATGAGCTGTTTAAAGTCTTTCATGTCTGTGTGCTGAACATTAACAAATTTTTCTATCAAAGCTGCGTTAAAGGAATATTTTCTGAAAAACACTTGTTTGTTTGCACACAGAGTGAGATGAGAGGATTGAAAGCACTCTCATTTTTCTCTGTTTATTATGATGCTACCACCAGGACACTGTTAGCTTAGCTTGGCTTAAAAGCTTAGCATTCAGACTGGGAGCAGGGGAAAACAACTGCCCTGGATGTTGCAGAGACTTGTGGAGGTGAAACAAACAGGATATTAAGTGTTGATGTGTGAACCTTACAGGCGCTGTTGGCTGGATTTTCTTCGCTTTGCCCTGTTTCTGTCATGACTCCTTGTAGTTTTGGCTTTTGTGATCATGTTGCTTTGTTTTTGGCTTTTGGTTCTAGTTGTGTTTCTTGACGTTGTGGATTTTTCCCTCGTTTCTGTCGGTGTCTTAGTTTTTGTGTCACTGTCTTCCTGTCTTATTTTGGTAAGGATTCTTCTGCGTTTTAGTGTTACTTCCTGTCTGTCTTCACGTCCCTCTGTCTGATTATTGGCTCTGCCCTGATGTAGCTCACCTGTCTCACTCCTGTGCTCACCTGTCTCTCGTCTGCTCATCACTGCTCCTTCACAAATACTCGCTGCCTCTGTCTTGTCTTTGTCAGTTCGTTTGTCTTCTGTTCCCTCCTCCCATGTGTTTGTCCTTTTGGAGTTTTATTGTTTTGGGGTTTTGAGTTTCTTTATTGATCGTCTATGGTTTGGTTTGTTTTTTTCCTGCCACTGTTGTGCAGCGTCCTCAGTTTTGTTTTTATTTATTAAAAACCTTTGTTGCCTCAGAGAACTCTGCATTTGCGTCCCGCTACTCATGACAGTTTCTAGTCTTTATGCTAAGCTAACTGTAACCGAGCATTAGCTTCATATAGACATGCAAGTGATACCAATATTCTCATTACTGAGGAAACCGTGCAACTTCCTCAAATGTCAAACTATTCATTTAATAGGAAGGCTGGGAATGAGTGTGTCAATTATTGACTGTATACATCAGGGGTGTCCAATCCTGGCCCTCGAGGACCAGGATTGGACATCCCTGGTATATATAAAACTGACGTAACCACTGGGGCTCAAGTGAAGCCAATATGGAAGTGCAAAAAAAGGTGCAATACTCCTAATGGACACTAGATGCTGGTGCCAATTGACTTCACAAAAAATAGTCATTTTCAATCCTGAAATACTCAGTCAGTACATTTTTACCACAAGTCCTTCTGATGTCATTAGTTGAAGTCAACTCTTCTTCTCAGTGATCTGGTCCATCTGAAAATCATTTATCTATGAGGCTGAGAGAAGAGGAAGATTTATGGGTGTGGTTAAATTGATTGACAGGTCTGGTCTCCAATGATTTACAGTTGGTTTGAAGGCTCATTCACCAGTGAGTTCCAGTCTCATACACATTGGACGGTATCCTTGGGTTTAAAGGTCAGACCCACCTCCTCACTCCTCCCTTCATATCCAAATATGGTCACTTCTGGCTCCACAAAAGCAACATGATGATGTCGAAATGCTTGACTCTTGCCTTCAAAATTCAGGTCCACAAACCAGCAGGTGATGTTATGGTGACTTTGTCCATCGTCTATGGTTTCAATGCACAGCCCATTAATAAAATCCTCTGAAGGGCTGCATGATGCTGTTCTATCTTGTTTTCATTACCAGGTGAAAAGACTTGAACTGTTTTGCTGCTCAAGTCAAGTGAACTTTTCAGAGTCAAGTCTCAGGTAAAGTTTCACCTCTTCTTGCTTTGGTCTGAGGTCCACTCAAGTATAATTTGCACTGACTGAAACAGTATCAGCAGATTTCACAAAGCGCCTCCAATCAGATGAGGCAGTAATTCAAACAAATCAGCTTCGTTGATGTGAGGGAAATATGGAGGAACATATAAAGTGATGAGGGTTTTCACAAGTAACAATCACATAAAGGTTTTCTTATCGGTCTGCACGTACCTGCAGAGTAAGGCTCCTGCTTCTCGATAAACTCAAACTCGTTCCTCTCGTACTTGGCTCTGATCCACTGCTCTCTCAGCAGCCTGCAGGCATGATGAAAACACACAGTTAGCTTTTATGTGAATTGCACACTCATCAACTGCAAAGATCTACACACACACACACACACACACATGAATCCACTCTTCTCTGTGCCAGTGAGACACCACACACTGGTACAGTTTGCTACACAGAAATAACTGCACAGTTTCATATCAATAAAATAAATTCTTTTGTGCTTTTAGCCTGTACTGATCGTATATGGAAATCACCACGAGTGACGAGCGCTTCACACTAATTGTGAAATGAGTGATGAGAAAATGAGATACTGTTCTTATCATGCATAGAGCATTTCCTCTTTACATGATCAAACACACACTGCCGCTATGTGAAACACGAAGATGACAAAAACTGTATTTTGAGCTGTGAATGTTTCGTTTGCATTTGTAAAATTTGTGGAAGTAAAAATCCACCCGTGTGCTGATGACACACTGATTATGACTGGGCTCAAAGGACTAGTTGATCATCAGACATAATTTTTTGCAACTTTTTGAAAACCTCTGCACTGATGCTATAGACTGAACACTGAACAATGAAAATCCCATCATTGGATCTTGGCCAAAATTTAACATCATGATCTGTTCAGTATTCGTCCTGTCACGTCTCTAACAAAAGGACAGACAGATCAAGAAATAAGTAACTTAAGGTTGCTATGTTACCCAAAATAACAACGTCAAAACCATTTAGGTAAAAAGTAGCAGTTTATAGCAATACATCACACACCACCAACTACGTATCTTTAGCTAACTAGTGGTGTGTTTCCACTACATGGTACCAGCTCTACTCTACTCTACTTGGTTTTCTTGAATTACCATTAGGATAAAGTATCTGGTACCACCTTTTCAAGCACTTTCTCTCTCGGGGTTCTAAAAGAAAGACCAACCAGGTACTAGCGGGTTCTAAAATGTGATTGGTCGGAAACATCATTGCATCAGTGAATCATCACTACGTGACTTAAAGTCTACACAGTGATAGTCTGAATAACGAGTTTCTACAACATGGAGGGAAAAAAACACTAAAAAGATCCAAAGTACAATAACAATTCTTTCGTGCAAGCGTTAAAATAATATTTAAAATACGTTAAAATAATTTATGAACCTTAACTTTGAAAACACCCTTAGCTATTGCAGCATTTCGGAAGCTAATGATCAGTTTTTTTTGTTTGCTTCTCTATTAAAGGAAGAGTTGACTTATTTTTTGTACCTTCAGAGAATTTCATAATTTCATGATACCATTATTTTTTCTGTACAGGAAGTAAGCTTAGCATCGAGAGGGGCTCTGTCCAGGGACAAGGGACAATATACATTCACTATAACATCTAGAGCTCACTAATTCCCACATACTATCTCCTTCCTTAAAAGATCACAAGTTTGCCAAACTAATTCCCATTGGCAAACACAGAGATGTTAAACCTGTAGGACTAATGACCAGAAGCTTTCGTCTTCTAATAGTGGAGTTACAGACTAGAAGGAGGTATGACATGCAACAAAGCAAAGTGGATTTTATGAGTGTGCACCTGAACCATTAAACCACACAGTACCTCGTTTATCAAATGTTTTATCCTCATTAGTTGTACAAAGGCAGAGCAATACAGTAAAATCCCTGTTGCTTCTTTGGGTTTGTTACCCTCATTAAACAGATATAGGGAGTATCCCCGGAGCTTATGTCCTAAAATACTTAAGTACTGCATTGAAACATAAGGTGTTAAACACATTCACAGCCTTCTACCAAAGCTGCATGTAAAGGAGGCTATCTCAATTTTAGACCTTCTTCCTCTTCAGCGTGAGAAGAAACAAGTGGCAACAGTCGGCTCATCACCATGCCAACAATCTCTCTCATCCTGCTCCCTACTCTACCTCTCTCAACGTTTTCAGTCTCCCCTTCAGGCTCCAAACGGCTTTCATCCTCTCTTTTTCCACACATTTTCTCCCTTTTATTTGCTCCTCTTCTGTGTCGAGAAGAAATAAATCAGCCGTTCCGGCAGCATCAAGAGGGAACAGCGTCTCACTCTTGGCAGAAATTTCTTTGAATGGCATCCTCTAGTGACATTGGATCTTAAACGCTAAACCCTGTGGTTCTCAGGGGAGTAGAGTGTGTGAACACAACCAGACGCCGTGGCACCGACACTGAGGAAGACATTTCTCTCTTCATCTGTGCTTTATCTCATTCGCTCTCAGTTCTGGTTTTATCTATTTTCATCAAATTCTGTAGGAGGCAGGCACGGAGATAGATGGGCGGACAGACGAGAAAGAACTGACCAAAAAAAGCAATAGTATGACTACTCTGGCTTATAAAAAAATAAAATACATAGATATATATATATAAATATTCTTGGAGGCAGATTCAAAAGTATATGTTGGTACAGACAGTATTATACAACAGCCTCCGGCTAATATTCAAATGTGAGTTTATAGAACTTCCACGTAGTGAAAACGTCTTAAATAGTTCAGTGTGGAGGTGTGAGAATATTTTTTTATGGGGTATTTATACACACAAGGAGGAAGAGGATGTACTATTCAAGTGAAGTTCAAGGTAGGATGTGAAAGTGTATATTTTATCTTTGAGGTTTACCAAGTATCCTGGTGTTGTGGTAAGGAAAGTGTAGAGGTAAACAACACCGAGTATTTCTGACAAGAATCTGACTCACAGCCTAAGTACCATAGACAAACATCCAGACTTATGAGACACTTTGGTTCAGTCTCATCAACTATTTTTTAAGAAGCAGAACAAATGGACAGAGTTACCAAAACTACCTGAGTATTTAGTTGCTAATGAGCCTGAGTTTTTCTTTAGGAGATGAGTAAACGGAGAGTAAATTAGTCCAATTCAAAGAACAATCACTAACTTTTCCCCATGTCACACATTACCTGCTTTAGAAGGTGATAAAAAAGATTGTTTATAACTTGTAAATAATTCAACAATTTGTAATATTGAAAAAAACAACAACAGCGGAACATTTATTATTATTTATTTATTATTATAACTTGCGTTTCTTATTATGACATACGTTAAACATGACACCAAGGGCCACCGTACAGTCCTACCACCCAAAGGGTACTGCACCCAAACCCTATGATGGACCTTGCGGGTGGCGGGGGCGACATGGGGATGGGATGAGTCTGGCCGGGCTGCCTGGCCACCGGGTGCTCAGTCTACTTCCAGGGGTCGATCCCGGTGACCCAGTAAACGCGGCTGTTGTACTTTTATCATAGTTATTTCGGGATGGTGTTTGTCGGGATCTTCTCTCCAGACCTGGTCACCTGAGGAGACTCTACCAGGAGCTTAACGCTCCCAACAATGTAGCTCTGACAATCCCTCGGCCACTCAAACCCTTCCACATTATATCTCCCAGTTGACCTGGGAGTAGCTGAGGGGCAGGGATGTCTGAACTTCATTGCTCACCCTGCCGCCACCATGATCCCGATGGACTAAGCGGTGTAGAAAATGGATGTAAATGTGAACATTAAAAAGCAGCCACTTAATTGACTTAGCTGCCAGTTAGCCAGCTAGCTCCTGTTGGCTAGAGCAACCAAAAAGGCCACAACGCTCACTAACTTCTTGCTATTTATAGATGAGGACGAAGTGGTCAAAACACAAGTGAACTCACAGTCACATTTGATATTTTGTTAAATAAAGGTTATATTGCACACTGACACATGCACTGACATTTTAACAATGCTGGTACCACCATGTCAGGTTACCATGCAAAAAGAATATAGTCGTAAAGGTAACACTGTGATTGTAATTTGATTTCCCTAAACGTGCATGTATGTATACCAAAACACTAGTAGCTACAAACTAAATAGAAATTTCTTGTACAAAAATAGCATTAGCAGTGTGTTATCGACATGACACAAGGCTTTGTACTTACTTGCAGTCGGTGTGTGTTGGTCTGTAGTAGAAAGCAGGAACCTTCTGCTCATATTTGGCCTTGGCTGCGCTGTTTCCCATTGCAGCCATTAACTATAAAGGGAGACAGAAAGCAAAACATGGTCATCTAAATATGGTTCACAGTGGATTGACTTCAGTCGAATGCAAAGCAGCTTCCACACTGAGGCATTTCAGATCATACGATCAATGGGAAAACAGATAAATGTCAACTAACAAAGCTGTACTTTATTCTGAAAACCCTTGTTGTAAATGAGATTGTGATGCATGTAAATTTAGGGACATACCTGCTCTAGACCATATAAAATTAATTATTTAAATTAATGAAAAATAATCCAGATTTGTAGTTTAACAGGAAGTGTACAATCTTTGTAATCACTAACTAGTTGTCATTGGATTTCAAGATAAAAGCAGACAGAACTAGAAAGGACTCAGAGAGCACAAACCTCCAGGCATAACCTAGTTTCCTCTTTCTGTGGTGAAACAGCAGCACTATCTTGTTGAAACCATTGGTCATTATATGAGATGGGGAGTTTATTATTTAGTTTGGGTAATGCCCAAAGACTGTAAAAATGGACAAAGCAAGTGTGACATCACTCATTGGTTTGTACACTCACATTTTGAAACCAGGAGTTTGGCATTTGAATGTTGCCATGTTGCTTGTTTGTAGCCAGAAGTGACCATATTTGGATATGAAGGGAGGAGTGAGGAGGCGGGTGTGACCCTTGAACCTTAGGGAACTGCCCAATGTGTCTGAAACTTGTCTTCAGTGTCGGTCTCACTTGAGACTAGACCTATCAATCAAACTAACCACGCCCCTAAAATAATCATCTTTCTGACGCCTAATAACTACTTAATAATTAAATAATTTTCAGATGGACCACCAGATCACTGAGAAGAAGACTTGATTGTTGCTAATGACATGAGTGACTTGTGGAAAAAATGTATTAATCAATTTTTGAATTGAAGTCAATTGGGGCCAGAGTTTCTGGAGCTAGCCTCCAGTGGCCATCAGGAGTATTGCACGTTGTTCTCACTTTTGAGGTTCGTCTATTTCTATATACAGTACATGGTAATACCCTATCCCTTCAAAATAATTCCTCGAGATGTATTAATAAGTTTAACCATAATGTTGCTAATAAACATGAAAGCCAATAGAAGGTAATAAAAAGACAAATAACACAAATATCTTTTTGCTTAAAGATGTTCAGTGGGAAATTGCCATTAGGAAATACATTTTACTGCAGAGCCACATGAATTTCAAAGGAGGAAGACTTCATGAATAGTCACAAGAAAGACACAAAGGAAGCAATGAAAAAAAAAAAAAACATTCAACTTTAAATGAGATGACAACACAATAGGCTGTAGCACAGAAAACCTCGAGTATGACAGAAATTGTTCTCTTGACAATAAGACCCCAGCGCTCCTATGGGATTAATTGTGGAAATGGCTTCGCTGCATTGGGAAATGTGTGCCTTCTGCCCTCGTTCCCTCCATCGAGCGTTTCAACCACAGGATAATCCCTGAGCCCAATCCAGCTGGCTGAATCCCTCAAAACGCCTCTTCTTATCCTCTGTGGGGCTCTGGGAGGGATGCAGCTCTGTGGCGTTTTATTGTGAAGGTCAAAAAGCAGTGGAAAATTCAACCACAACACAGACGTCTACAGAAAGTCACTGAACTTTACATGTGACTCATCCGCAGCTGAAATGCGATCAAGTCGACACCTTGCGTGCAACATTTAGACGATGCTATCAGTAACATCAAACCAGCTATTTCGATTCCATTTAGTGCCATTAACTCCACCCAGGATCCAGTTTGCTGTGCAAGTCTCTGTCAAATAAATTGCTCACTCCTTCAGACTATGACTCACAAGCATCTGCAGAGCATGACAGTTTCTATGAAAGTAAACGACCACATCTCTGTGATGACGTGATACACAGCAACAACAAATGAGATGGATTTTTTTCCTCTTTATGTTGGTGTCACGTGAAATAAAATGTTCATTAAAACAAGCGTTGTCAATAGGAATGTTGTAATTTATTCTGTGTGTGCACATCTGGTTGCGCATGTATTGGCCCATTATCATGAGAAAGTGATTTGAATAATGCTACATTGTAAATTATTCAGGAAATCAGATTTTATAATGTTACACAGCTGAGAAAGAGGTTTTTATAAAAGAAATATTTGTTGACAGGACAGGCAGCCGACAATTGATGTGATTTTCATGGGTAACATATATCATAATACACCCCCACCATAGAGAGTCCATCATAAACTATACAATGGACAAAGCTAACATGATGTCACCTGCTGGTTAGTGGACTCATCCTGCTTAAAGCCAGGAGTTTGGCATTTGAACGTCGCCATGTTGTTTTGGAGGTTTTTCTTGGAGCCAGAAGTGACCATATTTGGATATGAAGGGAGGAGTGAAGGGGCGGGTCTGACCCTTGAACTCATCGACAATGTGAATGAGATTAAAGTTCAGTGGTGAATGAGCCTCCACACCACTTGCAGATCAGGATTATACAACATGTAGATCTGACCGAGCAATGTGATTGGTCAATGAGACGTTTTAAATGTTCTCAAATGAGCAAAACAGGCGCAAATGAAAAGTACCTCATCACTGAAAATACTACTCTAGCCTATCTTATCACCCCACACACCCACAGCTGAAATGAAACATCAGCTGGTGAGTTTATAAAAAGACAGATTTGTTTGTTCTCGCACCGACACAAGAAAGTTTCTACATAACAAAACCGTTAATATAAGTTTGTTGCCGATAAAGATCAGCCGAGTTGGCATGTTAGCTTAAAAATGACGAGATGTTGAAAGTACGATAACTATCAGTCCATGAAAAAAATCTATTTTTCAGCGGATATTCAATGTGATTAAGCTAGCAAAGCAGTTTTGTGTTGCTATGTATAGTATATGTATATAGCAAATAACTAGCAAAAAAACATTTTTGACCACCAGATCACTGAGAAGAAGAGTTGAATTTAGCTAATGACATCAGAATGACGTGGGAAAAATTTATTGACCAAGTGTTTCACTTATTGACATTTTTTTTGGAGCCAGCCTCCAGTGGTCATCAGGTGTATTGCACTTTTTAGTAACTACAGGTACTAACAATACTAGCAGCTCAACAGCGCAACACAAACGCAATATTGCTTCCCTTGATGTGGAAAGTGACATGATCCACCTAATTTATTTATTTCTGGAATATTAAGAATGTATTTTAATATCAGGTGTGAATACAAAGGGTTATCATAATGCCCATAATGGAAACAGATATAGATTACATTTTACTACCATCATTTCCGGACTATAAGCCGCTACTTTTTTCCAACGCTTTGAACCTTGCGGCTTAAACAATGACGCGGCTAATTGATGGATCTTCACAGGCTTCATGCCGTGGATACATTTAGCATCATCACATCAGACCAATGAAATTACTGAACAGGTCACAGTGGACCAATGAAACTCAAATTCAAACACACGCACACTAAATTCTTCAGATCAGTCATTTTGCACTTCCTGCACACACACTCATCATGGAAAACACACGAAGAAATGCATATGTGCAGCTTTCAAGTTAAAGTCGATTGATCTGGTTGTCGAAGAAGGAAATAAAGCTGCTGCATTAACCTTGGCATCAGTGAATCAATGGTGTGACGTTGGAGATGCAGCGTGAAGAACTGATTCAATGCAAAAAGCTTTCAGAGGTAAGAAAAGCAGATGGTCCGAACTTCAGGTCAAGAGCAAGAATATCGCTGCTAAATCTGCAGGAGTCGCTTGAATTCGGATAAATTTGCATAAATAAATAAACACACGCACGAGGACCTCTGTAGTGGTCTGTTGGGTGTCCATACAAAGGGTTAACACTGGTATGGACATTTAAACCATCGTTTGAGATTGGTATTTACACATCCATATGGTCCATACACAACTCTACACCATTGCACCTGTAGCTTATAGAGAAGTGCATGCAGCCTATATATGTACGAAATTGCTTTTCTTTTAAAATTTAGTGGGTGTGGCTTAAATCTAGGTGCACTTAATAGTCCAGAAATTACGGTACCAGGCGTAAATGAGGCCTCAGTGGCTTTATTATTGTGAGTCAATATGAAGCGAGATCCCTGTGGGACGCTGGTAGCATTTGTTAAACAAAACCATTAAAGGAATTTACACTGATCCGAGAGGAACACGCAGTATTAGCTAGGTTCAGCTAATAAAGTGAATACTCCCGCGGCTGTTTGACAAAAGCGGCTCCTCTGATCACTGACGTTTTATTGGAATGGGACCACAACAGCTCCACAGGTCTCAGCACTAATCTCACAATCATCCCCAAAACTCTCCCCATTACAGTGAAGACTGTTTAACACCAGCAGACATCATAAAGCCCTCACAATCCTTCATTTTCCCCCTCAGCACCAACAAAATACATTTAAAAAAACATCATGTAATGCTTCTGTTTCGGGTTTTATCCGTGCGTACTCAGCGCTCCGTTTTGCTTGGTAACACCTCCCCGCTCCTCTTAAGTCAAATCCCCATTACATCCCAATTATTGTCCTCCCACATCTCCAGCCATCCTCGTGACTCACATCAGCATCACCCCCCCAAAGTGCTCTCTGTCACAGGCTGCTGGTATCTCAGCTCAGACGTCTTTATATTTCAGGGACGACTTTATTTATTCCCAATAAAGTCACAGGCAGAAAACTCTAAATCTGCATTTCTGTTTGTACTCGTTTTGCACAGTTCTCATATTTCCTGCTGATGTATTTTTGATTCTGAGACATGACCGCAAAGCACACAACAGCTCAGCTTCTTTTCACACCCAAAAGAGAAGTGGGACGTATTATTTCACTAATGAACTTTATTGATCCCCGTGGTGAGTTCTTTCAACCAGAACTTACAGGGTCAGGGTTGTGGAGCTGATTGGTATTCAGACATCAAGACGCAGGCATCGCAGCCAATCACAGCTTTATTAGCGGATCGATGCTGGCTAATATGAAACCAGATGACACTCTGATCTTCTTCATGTAACATATTGTTCTGTGTTTGCTAAAAGCCCATCACTGATCTACAGATATAGCAAAAAATAAACCAGGAGGAGGATCCGTACTGTGTCAGCGAGCAGAGCTGTAGATCTCGCTTTCTATCTTTTCACTGACGTGTTTCCTCATTCGTCTTTATTTTCTGTCATATTGTTAAGCAAATGTCCCCTGTCTGGGTTGTTTCCATAGAAACAATGGTGATGTTTTTCGATTCTGTATTTGCTGTGGCCTTCATACTTAATATTTCTGTCTGTGTTTCAGGCATTTTCACTTCAGTCACATGCTAATTATGTACATGCACATACTGGGATTTACTCACAATTTGTGTCAAGAGTTAAGGGCAAAGTTCATTTTGTTCGATGTGTCCTCATGCAACAACTCACACAAATAGACTCATAAAGGAACAGTTCAACATTTTCAGAAATAAACTTGTTCAGTTGTTTTTGGCAGGAGATAATCAACCGATACTCGTTACTTCCTGGAGTCTCGTCTGGTTGCCTGGCAACTGCTTCTGCCCCAAGAAACAGTCTGATATATAACCCTCTGTAACACCAAATGTCATTTTTATGTTACTGTTGTGTTATTAGTGATCTCTCACCGCATGTGCAAGTTTAGGAAAGTGAAATTTCACACGTCACATTTACAAAATGTAACACACTGTCCATAACATTTTAATTTGCTGGCTACACTTGTTGTAATTAAAAACAATAATTAGTTGCCACGGCTTATTTAGTCAATGTCGTAGTGACCTTGATTCTCCAACAAAGTTTAATCCAAAAAAACTAAACTAAATCATTCTTCTCTTCTTCAGTTTTCCACAACACTATTTATTTTTCTCTCACATCTTCATTTCTTGCTTCGTTTCTCCCATTTAGAGGCTGCAACTAACTAAAGAAAAGTACTAAAGCGAGTAGTACTTCTATCCAGGAAGTGTTTAAAGTTTTAACACAGAGGAAAATAAAAAAATATTTCATGAGCTGTGTCTGCAGCATTTTTAAGACCTCTGAAAGGTACGAGGTAATTTCAGGAGTTAATATCATTTTTAAAGGCAATTAAGACATTAATTTTGCATGAACAAATTTAACAGTTTTTAAGGTAGGACAGTGACTTTAAAAATGCTGGCATGCTGATATTACTTTACTTTATTTACCTATAGAGGCTTTGAACGGACTTTTTATTTCCAGTCTTCATGCTAAGCTAAGTTAACGAGTTGTTGACCTTAGTTTTGTATTAGTTGTATCTATCTTCTAGTTTTACATTTGGCTACTAAAGTTATTCCTCTAAGCAGAATGTGTGAAGATCTTGTACTTGGAGGTTTTATTTTAAGTGGTGCAGTCCTGTCATGTGATTCACGCATAAATGTAGAGTCAGGTTTTAGTGTTATTTGAATTATATTATGATGTATAATTTAGATTGAATAAAAGTAAAACTGACTTGACAGATAACACATAGGCTCACATACGTCACTAAAAGCAAATATAATTTAGGTCCACCTGGAACTTTATTTATAGTTTTTCAAGACTATTGGCAAAAACAAGATGTATAGACAGGACAAAACATTTGAAGCAATTTGATTGGACCATTGAAATTTGGGCTGTATCAGACATAGAGAATGGACAAAGTTAATGTGATGCTACCTGTTGGACTGACATTATGAAACCAGGAGTCTGGGATTTGAACGTCAGCATGTTGTTTTTTTTGGAGCCAGAAGCGACCGTATTTGGATATGAAGGGAGGAGTGAGCGGGTGGGTACTCAGATTAAGGCCATGTTTGACCCCTGCCAAAAACCGTGGTGGCGAGGATACAGAGGCTGAACAGCATCCACAAGATAACATGGGTGTTTCTCAACAGTGAGATTCCTCTCCAATCAATACTCTCAATACAGATGGATGTAATGATGCTATTGGTTGAAATTGCTCTGGGCAAGAAAATGAATGTGTTGTGATCCTGTTTTTTTTTTTTTTTTTAGAAGAAGAAAGTAAATGTGATTGAACTTTGATATAAAATAGAAATAAACAGACTTTTCCAAATGCGGCGAACATCATTAAGTAAGCAAACAATACGACCAGTGATGCTATCTAAAAGGATTGGGAAGACATTTTTATTGTGTAACAACAATAACTATGAGGCTAGGGTTGCAAAATTCCGGGAATTTTCGAAGTTGGAAACTTTCCATGGGAATTAACAGGAATTTATGGGAATAAAATAGAAATTTACAAAATTGAAGGTTGGTCCTCAACAGGGAACTTAGTTGGGGAAAATTTATTGTAGCATAATCTAAACTAAAACAACCAGATTTAATATAAGTACACTCCTCAATCATTTGAGGCCACGCCCCCTGCATGCACTGTCCACTCCTCCATCACATGGTGATTGGTTAAACCCTGGAGGCCACACTTTGGCGGCCAAAGCACAAAACTATTGAAGCCACACAGTTGAACCTGTGGATTATATAAAGTCAGGTAAGTTTTTTTATAATATTATGGGGTCAATATATTTGAACTATTCATACAGTAGCTAGCTAGCCTTTAAGTTAGCTGCTAAATGTAAGCTAGTTTTCATTTCAATGACCATTTAAGATGCTAGCTTATTATAGCTCCTTCAAATGTGATGCTGTTTCTTCTGACTCCTGCAAGATGGTTTTCTGTAGCCAGACAAGAATTTATACATCAACTGTAAAATATTTTGAAGACAATCCCAGTTGTTTAGCCAAATATATTTATGTTTTTCCAAGCTTTTTTTGTTATTTGTATATGATACAGTTTGCTTAAATTACCCCCAATTTCCAGTTAATTCCCATAAATTCCCATAGAAAGTTTCCAATTTGGAATATTTCCAAAATTCCCCAGCTTGACTTCCCATGGAAAGTTTCCAGAAAGTTTATGGAAATTTACCAGAAATTTTCCGCCCCTTTGCAAGACTATCTGAGGCTAATTACAAACTCTGTTCACACTTTTATCATCTCGGTGTAACACTAAGCGATTTGAGAGCTGACAGACTTCCTGATTTTATTGGCATGTTCTCCTGGACAGTAGTTGAGTGGGCTGCTGTCCACATAAACATCCTATACTGCCCCCGATAGTGTGACATCTCCTGTACTGTATGTACTGTATAATATTCTCCATGACTGTCACATCTCCATGACCCCATCCCATGGATCAGTGTGGAGGCGTAGCGTGAACAGCATGTCAGCCTATCTCTTTCTGTCTCTTTCTATACAGCATGTTTGCAGTACTGAGTGAAGAAACTCAACACTGTGGAAAAATACTGTGTTTTTCGGATAGCGGCGTCAACTTGCATCAGAAACAATGTCGTGAATGTTGACGTATCTCTTTCATCGTGAGTGAAATGATATATGGAATATCAAATGTCAGTAGTGGAGGGGTTGCTGTTGCTGTTACCTCCACGTCGCTGGCATCCCACGTGTCCTGGACAGACTTGACCCGGCTGATGTGAGGGATGCTCCGGTGAAGGAGCGAGCAGGCCTGGCAAACAAACACACCCAAAGTCAGCGACGCCCAATCCGGCTCTGCAGGAGAGAAAGAAAGAGGGAGGAAGATGGAGAATGAATTAGAGAGACGATAAACAGGGAGGTGAAAGGAGAGCGTGTGAGAAAGAGGAAAGGGAGGAAATGAAATTGGGGGGGAAAGCAGCACAGGAGGATGATGGAGAGAGATTGAGGGGAGATAAAGAGGGAAGGGTGAGAAAGTCTTGTCATAAATGCATCGCAACAAGAACAGCAGCTAAAGGTTCAGGCTATAAATACTGAAAGTGCTGATGCCAGCGCTGTTAAGGGGTAATAGAAGCAAAGTAAATGAAGCAAATATTACAAGGGGGCTGTGGTTGAGTGTGTCCCTGCTCATAAAGGAGAGCAGGGCAGTGAAATGTGATTTTGGGAAATCCTATTTAGCGCTCTGACAGTAAACAGACCGCCTGAGATGTGATCAGCCGGGGTTAGTTACATTATCACACTCCTAAATGCACACACGCAAATGCATATATCTTGGGTTGCATGCACACAGACACCTATCCAATCACGTCCGAAAAAGTCTGGTGTGTGTGTCTAACCACACAGTCTCATCAGCAGCCAGACAGAATCTGCAAAGAGAGCGATCTCCCTGCATCGTGGTGCAGCAGCAGCAGCAGCAGCAGCAGCAGCAGCAGCATCCGTGGGTGGTCAGCAAAGGTACATGTGAATCACTGTATCACACACACACACACACACACACACTTTGATTCTGTCCATGCAAATGAAGTGTTCAAAGTCCAGAGATGTGATGTGTAGCAAAGGGAGGCAGACAGAGTGAGAGTGAGAAGTGGTGGATGTTAAAGCTCAGTGGATACAACCAGGGAAGCATGGTCGTAGTTACTGTAGCTAACTGGTCAGACTTAATGATAAAAAACAAAAACAATACAAAACAAAAACTGGCACATGAGCCATTAGTCTATTGGCAATTATCACCATTACTGGTTCCAGTTTTCTCATCTAAAATGTGGGTATTTTTAGCTGTAGATGGGACAGTGTTGGGATGGGACCACTACTTTTCTCAAACTGAAACATCTTAACAAATGTTCAGTAAAAAAATGACTTTGATTAGAGCTTCACTCACTTTACATTATTGTCTCCCAAACAGCAACCAGGGGAGTGAAAGCTAAAGTATAAGTGTGAAAAAACTGCAGTTCCTTGAATGGCCACTTGAGGCTGGCTCCAAGTGTGAGTCAGTCCCCATGTTAACTTTGTAACAGACTAAAATGGGTAATTTCCTTGTTCGTGAGACTTTTAAATGGGTCGAACGTTACATCACCTCCTATAAAAGTGACATAACTCACTGGTTTCATTTAAATTATGACCTAAGATTATGTATAACTAAGGGCGTGGCCGCTTTGAGTGACATTCAGGTGTCATCACAGGAGGCTAGCTGCTGTCAGGTTCACATCCTCACTCATCCTCGGCTCCTCCCTCTCATCCAAATATGGTCACAATGTTTTTTGTTTTGGAGTTTTTTGCAGGTAGGTAGATAGATAGATAGATAGATAGATAGATAGATAGATAGATAGATAGATAGATAATTTATTAGATTTATTATTTTGTTATGCATTATAATTGTATAGCACTATTAGCATGCTAATGTTAACATTTAGCTGAAAGGTCCACTGTGCATAAAATCAGGCTCAACAAGCCGATAATGTGGTTCTGGACTCTGATAATGTTGCTAAAAAAATAAATAAATCACACATTTAATCAGTTATACACATGTGTTGACTAATTTCTTTTCTTTTCTTTGCTTTTTAATTGTTTCAACAACATATGTCAGTGTCTTCAATAGTATTTTGGTTTATAGCCACAGTAATAGAGGAATATTGAGGTCAGTGCATAGTCTGTATATATGGACGAAGTTAACGTGACGTCATCTGTTGATTTGTGGACTCACATTTTGGGTGTTTGCAGCCAGAAGTGACCATATTTGGATATGAAGGGAAGAGTGAGGAGGCGGATCTGACCCTTGAACCCGATGACATTGCCCAATGTGGATGAGACTCGAGTCCAGGGCTGGTCTCATTGGAAATTATGCTAACCTCGCCCCTAAATCTTCCTCTTTTTGAAGAGGACTTGATGATGAAATAATTTTCAGATTAACGACCAGATCCCTGAGAAGAAAAGTTGAGTTTAGCTAATAACATCAGAACAACTTAGAAAATGTATTGACTGGGTGTTTTATGACTGAAAATGACCATTTTTGAATTGAAATAAATTGGAGAGTCTTGGAGGAAGCATCTAGTGGCTATCAGGAGTATTGCATTTTTTTTGCACTTTCACGTTGGCCTTTTTAAGCCCTTGTTGCTTCATCCACTTATACAGTTTCTGGGTAAATGCTGATACCAACATTTAAATGGTATCAGCCCATATTCGTTTTATTACCTCCACCAAGTAGGTGAAGTTTAAATTTACAATTACGGATCTTTATGGATTTTTTTTTTTTACCAAAACTATATGACCCAAACGAACAAATTTTTTTGGGCAACGTCAGTGGATAGGATCCTGTCTCACAAGAAGAAAGATCCTGACAGTGTTGCTATTTCACCACTAGAGGGAAGCAGTGTTCAGTCTATAACAGCTGGATTGTGCCCTGGTGGAGGTTTGTGCTCTCTGAAGGCATTACAGTAGAAACTTTTTCCAAGACGGGTAGTTGACGTGATAAAGACAAGTACTGAGCTACAGTGCTGTCTACCTCCAACAGACCAACATATACTACACACTGCATGTTGTGCTGCATTATGTATTTGCACGTGCTAACATGCAGAGCTTATGCACGACCACGAGCGGCGCATAGTGTCCTCACTGGGCAACACTCAAAAGTCATCCTCTCTCCATCTCACTCTGTGTGCAGCTGCCATTTCTCACACAAGGAGGCTCTCAGCGTGGTGCACCACAGCCATGTGAACACACACACACACACACACACACACAGTTACACAGTACGTAATTCTCACAGGAATCATACAAGAGCCAAAAGAGAGAGAAAAGGGGAAAGTCTGCAAAAAAAAAAAAAAACCCACCGTTCCTGCATTTCTGTGTCCTCCTGAGAGTGTAGAGAGGAGACGGTTTAGAGATGAGGAGGGATGGGAGAGAAATGATGTGAGCTCACAGGATCCCCCGAGAGCGTTACCGGCATCTCCGATAATCTCTCTTCGATTCATCTCTTTTAACTCGTGACAAGTCGGCAATACTTTAATAAATGTCAACTCATCCTTTAATCATTCTGGATTGTGATCAAAGCACCGGAGCTTTAATGTGAAGGAATCAAACCTCTTCCTGTTTTTTTTTTTTCTTTTTTTTACGTCTGTTATGTCTCCTGGTTGCCAACAATGCACACACACGCACACACACACACACACACAGAGCCCTGCTGACACAAAAACACACAACCAGCCATTCAGCGGTGAGGTCATCGCCGTCTGAGTCAGGCCTTACAGAGAAGCAAGTAGCACTCATGGAGATTACTGTGGCCGCATGACTGACTAACCACACACACACACACTTATAAAAACACACACCAGGGTTTCTCCTGTACACACAAGATGTTGCTGCGAACAACAGATGCAGCGTCGTAGTGAACAGGAAGTGGAGATCTCCTGATGTAGTGTGACTCTGCTGTTTTGTTTTTTTCCCCACAGTGCATATGCTGCTTCAGACGTGTTTTTTTTAAAGCGCCGATGCACCTCGGCGCCATCTCTGTGGAATTGTCTCAGGAAAGACGCTTGTTGTGTGGCGGAGAGACAACAGAGCTTTTGATTGGACCTGTGGCGTTACTGCAGGGCAGATGTAGGATGAATGAAAGATGGATGGGGAGGGGGCGTGGGGATGGTGTTTATATTCATACAACAGCGTCCCCTGTGCCTGTGTGAGCATTCGCCTCTGCCTCCAGTTCATTTGTATGTCCGGACGCATGCACGAGTCTGTCTGGTGCTGGGGGTTAATGACGGGACACCGAGGCCAGCTGAGGTCGTGACCCTCTCGTGTCTCGATGACACCCCTCAGGCTTTTGTTTCTACTCTTTCTTGGATTTTTGCTTGCAGGGGATTTGTGAAATGATAAAAATGCTGGAAGAAATGTGTGTTTTATTCAAAGACTGTATCTAAAAGATGGTTTGAAAAGCAATGTGGAAGCGTCCAAGTGACAGGGTCAGGGCAACTGGACTTGAGTTGAGTGGGTTTTAACCTCTGTGGGGTCATAACGTAGACTTTACAGGAAGTTCTCGGTTTATGACATCCTCAACCTACAGCGTTTTGTCGTTACGTTGCCACCTCCCATAAATGTATTAAGGAAGTCTTGTCCCATCATCATTAAAACTAATTTTGCACAGGATTTGTTTTACCGATCCACGTGCTTGTGTTTATTATTGAGGCAACTTTTCCCCAGAATGCAAGTGGCGTCCACGACCATGTCATGATAAGAAGTAGACAAAAATGTTACATGTTGCTGCCGTTGGCTGCCACTAATCTCGGGGTAATGCCGGCAAAAGGGTTAATTAGGGTCAAAAAGTGTTAGGATTACGATTTACGGTGAAAATCGACTTGTGTTGCGCTGTAGGAACGGAAGTCTGATATAAATTGAGGACCTCCTGGAGACACAAAGCTGTGATTGTTGCATTTAAGTAATCAGAGATGTTGTTATTACGCAGACATGTTTTGAATGATGGTTGCAGACTTCCTCAGAAGTGTCACCTGACAGTTGTGATGCCATGTCTCAGCTGTTCCTTCCAGGCGAGGTCGACCTGGTGGACCTGACAGATCCACTTCACTTGCCTCCTTAATCCACCTGTATTTGTGTTTTTGTGATTGTTGTACTGTCTCAGTCCATGATTCTCTCAGAGGTTTGACTTTGCTGATTTTAAGATTGTTTCTTCGTCCTTTTCTCTTTGTGTTTGTCGTACATACCTACTGGTGTTATTGTTTTTTTTGTTTTCCCACATGATCTGCATGGGACTTCATATATGACGTTGCAGTTTTTCTCCTGTGCGATTTTGTTTTTTGGGTGTACAAGCAGCTGTCGTAGTTTGGTGCATGGTTTCACCACCGTGTGTTTTTCAGGATTTTTTGTAATAGTTCTGTTATCCCAGATGTTTGGTATAATCACAGTGTTTTGTTGTTGTTTTCAGTTTTCTCTATATTTTGATTTCATGTCTTTTTGTGTCCTCCCTTTGTTTTTGACTTATTCTTTTCCTTTGTTTAAGCCCTATTTGCAGTATCGCCAGAATGTGAGTGCATGTTGTATGTGCTTTTCTTCCTACAAAATCTCTAATTACTCTGCCCTGGAAAAAGAAACAATCACAGCATAGCGTATATATTTTCATATATATATATATATGTGTGTGTGTGTGTGTATGCAGAATGGACAAAGCTAAAGTGATGTCACCCACTGCTTTGTGGTTGTTGTGAACATTGCCATATTGGGTTTTAGAGAGGTGACCATATTTGGATATGAAGGGAGGAGTGAGGAGGCTGATCGGCTGTATTTTTTAAACCTTCCTTTGCCATAAACAATCTATGGGTTGTAACTAGGGTCATAGATACCACTTGGATCAATAGTGCTCCTGGCTGGTGTAACAACTCATGTTGGAGTCGCATGAGGGCAGGTCAATCAAGTCCTGTTGTCCTGACTCAACATCACCTGGATAACCACAACCTGGATGACTGAGGATTTCACAGAGAATATGGAAGTTAAAATAAAGTGCAATACCATCGATGGCCACTGGATTGCTGGTTCCAAAAAACTGCAATTGCCTTCAATTCACAAATCCTCATTTTCCATCCGTCAATGCATTTTTCCCACAAGTCTGATGTCATTAGTTAGAGTCAACTCTCATTTCATCAGTTAGGAGATATTAGTCTTCAAAAAGAGGAAGATTATGGGCATGGTTAGCTTGATTGACAGGTCTAATCTCCAATGATTTACAGGTGGTTTGGAGGCTCATTCACAGATGGTCAGTGTCCTCAGGTTCAAGGGTCGGACCCGCCTCCTCACTCCTCCCTTCATATCCAACTATGGTCACATCTGGCTCCAAGCATGGTGACGTTCAAATGTCAAACTCCTGACTTCAAAATGTGAGTCCACAAACCAACACGTGATGATGATCATGGTGAACTCCTCTTCGATACAGTCTAATCCTGATCCTAATGTTTCTGTTACAATGAGAGGACAAAGTCTTCAAACAAAATCCTTTTGGCTGCTTGGATTCTTTAAGAGCTTCCTGAGTAAACACATGTGGTCAGATCCTTGACATCAGTGTCTCTGACTGAAACTGTTTGTTTAAAAAAAAACAGTGCTGTACCAGTTACACAGGCTTGTTGATGTAAGGAGTTGAAACTGTTGGTCAAGTGTGGGTTGACCTCAACTTCCTCGATGCGATGAAACATCCCCTGTACTTCTTAAAAACTGTGTAGGCTCAGGTTGTGGAGGTTCATTCGGTACGGTTGTTGTGGGCATTTGGACGTTTGGCTTCAGCTGCGATTTACGCAGTGAATGCTCAGTTTTATGCCAAAGATCCTCCTGCAGCCGATCAGCTGAACTCTGACAGTAACCTCGCTGTCCTGCCTCTGAGCTGGATGATGAATTCTCTCCTCACCACAAATGTTAATCTTAAGGTCACTCACACTTTGACATTTATGTGAACTTTTCAAAGGTTCTCCACTTTATGCCCTCTGACTGCTAAAAAAAAAAAAAAAAGCCTGGAAGGAGGATTCAGACCTGATCTAACTTTTAGGATATGCATATTAATAAAAATCACATTTGACCACTGCAGGTCAGGATTAGACTGCTCCTGATAAGCTGATGCTTGCTGCTTTACGTAGCTTTGTGACCTGTGTTGACCACGGCCCCATCCATTCTAGGGCTGATTTTAAATTGCCCCTTATTATATATCAAGGACTTGCTCCTCTGTACTTATTAGCATTACTCCAGTGAAGCTGCCTGGTGGGTGACAGGAATAGACTGTAATTTTACTGGGTGGCCCCTTGTTGTGAATACATATGTTCAGGAGTGTAGGTAGAAAGCTGAAACAGATGGTGCTGTCAGTTTGTCAAGCAGGAAACTCTTCTCACGTCTAAAGACACTGACATCTTGTATGATTTAAAGTGTCGGAGTTTGTGGTATTCACCACTTTGTCTACAATCTGACGGCGACTTCCTGGGGTTAAAGTGGGAAATGCTTTGGTGTAAATGTTGAATAAAGCCTCGTCAGTGTGTCCAAGCCTCTGGGGCAAAAATAAATATGGCAGTAGGGGTATTCAGTTTAATTTAAAATTGTTTGTTTAGGATGTTGTGTTCCTTACACTTACACTTTATAAATAAATTAAAACAAAATACAAATTTAAAAACTGTAAGTTTCCAGCAGCTTGGGTGCCAAAAAAGGGATTTTCAGAAGTGTGATACAGTTTGTAGCTTTAATTTCACATGAAATCTTGTCTAGTTTTTTAATTTTTGTGATGTTTACTAAGAATAATAAAAAACATCAAGGATATTTAAATATTTAACAACTGTTAATCCAATGAAAACACACGTAATCAATGTTCTTGTTGTAAAAACTTACATAATTATACAAGATATCTGCAATTTACTAACAAACCTATGTCAAATTATAAAGATAATAATCCATTTTAAATCTTGCTGACTTGAATCGGGATTTTGTGAATGTAGTCTTTTTATCTTGTTTTAATTGAAATGTTTTGAAATGTGTTTTAACATTACTTTACATTTTATTAATTTGTGTATATTCAAAAATCCTAGAAAAATTAAAACAATTACCTTTGTTTTACCTGCCGTGAACTGTATTCCAGTTACCATATTTTCTGGACTATTGAGCGTAACTGTCTATTCGCCGCTCCTGTCTATAAGCCGCTATTGAATTTAACATTTTCAACAGTTTCATGTCGTCCACTCTGACCAGGTCTGATGTGACGAGGCTAAATGTATCGGCGGCATGGCGCTTGTTAGCTTGTAAAAAGCTAACGAGCTTTGTGCCACTGATACATGAGCCACAGGGTTCAAAGCATCGGAAAAAAGTAGCGGCTTCTATTCCGTAAAATACGGTATTTTAAAAGTTAACACTGCAGGTGTGCTGTGGACTTTCTTATCAAACTTATGCAAACAGAACATGTGAAAATACTTGAGTAAAGCAGAGCACCTTCACAATAAAAGCCTCAATTTGCACAGCAAACACATTACTGATACTTTGATGGAGGCAGTCTCAAGTTTTCACACCTTTTTATCAAAATTCTGAGTCGTTATAGGGCAATGAAAAAAAAAAAAAGTTTTTGTTTACTCCAACTTTTCTTCGGTAAACATTAAACAATAGTGAGAAAAGCCACAGGAGCCTGCACCTCCTCCTATCTCATCAGAGCTCCTGCTGTTTCTGCTGTTCGACACGCACCTCCCTCACACCTCCGAGGACTCGCTGAGGCTCCTCTCTCCGTCTCCGGGGGGAATAAACTCGTTTGTGTGTCCTTAGCAAAAGGGCAGAAGCGCAGCGCTGCTGAGCTACAGAGAAAACCTTGTCCTATAAGCTCCCAGCTCAGCCTCTCGGTGTTCTCATCAGAGCACACCAGCAGAGAAAAGATAGGGAGGAAGAAAAAAAAAAACACACCCGCAAAGGTAAGGAAGGGCAGTGTGACTAAGCACAAAAAAAATAAAACTACAAGCAGTGTCACCACTTTGTGTGTTTTCAGAGCAATTCCAGCAGCGAGCGTCCTGTCTGTTTAATGGATGTTGGAGATAAGACGACAGAGGACGGACAGGTCACTGCTGATGATGTGATAGTGTTTGGACATTCACATACAACACAGCGATCTTTATGATGTCACGCATCCCAGGTCGACTTGCGAACAGCTTTTGAGTGGGAACAAAAAATTTCAAAACTGGTACATTTGTGTCTGGATAATCTTTTAACACATTTCATTGAACTGAACCTTCTCCCACCTACAACTAAGAGTATGTTAGTCGCATCAGTGCAGCTTTGAAAGGAAAAAATAAATAAAAAATCTCCGTTCCAGGCCTCCATCCAGAATAAAACTGTGCTTTTCTCACCCAAACTCTGAGCTTTTCCAAAACAACCCCCAGACAGAACATCTTTAAAACACCGGCTTGCTATTTTAGTGAGTTCAAGGAAAACGGAGCTTTGACAAAGTGATGATGTAAGTCGGCCTAGTGAGTTCGTTTTCTCAGGAAAGCAGCGTTTTAAATATAGATGGCTCAGCGTAGACACAGTTTCTAGACTACAGTGTTGGTTCCAACCCTATGGATTGTGACACCTTCATACGAACCCATACCACAGTCCTGCAGGTCTATGAAGGTACAAGCAGCTTGATCAAGGTACAGAAAAAAACATGTCATCCAAGAGAATTTAAGTTTTCTTGTTTACTAGACTCCTTTGACTCATCATGTGACCTCTGGTGCTTGCAATGCCACCAAACCTACTCATAAAGAAAACCAGTTCAGTCTGGAAATAGTTATTTGAAACATTTCTGAAATCCCCCACACCCACGCAACCGTCAGTGTTTTCAGCGTCCTGTTTTTGGCCTTGGTAGTTTGTGGTTAGCAATCATGTACACTAATGAAGCTCTGTGACTAATTCAACCAGCTTTCAAACAAAGGCAGGTGTCATTAGCCCAATAAAGAAACTAGAGGAACAGGATGAATAATGACAATTGGAAATACCCAGTTATCTAAGAGTAATTGGGAAGCATTCTGATCAGATGACACATAATTCAAGAACAGTATGACATACCTAAAAATATTATTACAGTAGTATGACATACCTAAAAGTATTATTACAGTAGTATGATGATAATAATATTATATAACCCTGTATTATAAACCCTCTCTAAGATATATTCAACAAAACACCCCCTTGCTTCAGAAGCTAGCATTGCCTTTGCAATAATAACATTTCTTGAATAACGATAACATTTCCGCCATCATGTTTCACGAAGAGGTTCTTGCCCTTAGGTAGGTATCTATGCCTGTCAAACTTCTGTAATCTCGTTTTGATTGCAGAAGCAGCAACATCAAAAATATTGCCACCATTTTGGGGGTTGAATTTGGGGGTCTTCCTTGTGCGACTAAGCATCCACAACCATTTTCTCCAATGGCCTTTGACAGGTCTTGAGATCTTGGCATGGTAACATCTCGGCACTTCAACTGCAAAGAGATCAGCAGACCCTCAATGTTAACCTGTTGCTCCCATAGCAGGTTCTCATCATAGGCCCCAACTCTGGAAGTCCTGATTCTTATCTTTAGTAGGATCAATAATTATTCATGTGTATTTATTTTATTACATGACTGATAATCTAAGTTACCCTTGCTCACACCCACAATCCAGTACAGAACATGTTGTATCCTTTACTGTGTGGAGAATATTTGTGGTCTTTTTAGCTGTACTGAAACCCTGATATTTTTCTGAAAAGGCCACTGAGATAAGATCGTGTACCCATCTTGGGACTGAGCCACTGAACCAGCATTAATAATTCATATCATCACCATTATGAGATGTGAATGATGAGCCTGGGAATTCCTGGTTCCTGGTAACAGGGAGGAGGGGTGACGGTTTGGTTGATGGATGGGGATCCGAACAGTTCTCATCTGTGCAGCCTGTACTCTCCTGAAATTTCATGATATGAGTGACTACGAATGCAAATGTCTAAGAAAAAATGCTGTTGGATTCGGCCAGTACCAGCAGCTGTGTTTGAAGTGCCTTGCTAAAGAGAATCTCTGCACCTGTTGAGGAATACATGGAGTCCCTTTTACCTGCTTTGTCAAATTACAGCCCAGGTGCATGTTGCACAGCTGCACAACACACAACATCTGTCCCGCCTTCGCCTCACGGGGGCTAAATTTGATCGTGTAATCACTGCGAAGGTGAAAGTGGAGTACATGCCAGGGAAAAGTGACTAACAGCCTCAACCTGGAAACATTCAGAGGAAATGTTTCCCACAGGCACAGCGGATCGTTGGAGGACGGGGAAGGTAAACAATATCAAACCACATATCCCAGGAGTCAAATAAGACTTTATCGGTATCAGTCATTGTGCCAGTTTTTTCCCCCCCAACAAGACTAAAAGTTTATAGCTGAACTAACAGGTCTGTAATGGTGTACACAAATTTAAACTAAATGCTCACAATACTGATGTTTAGTATGGAAAAGTTTGAATAGGCTTTAGTATCTTGCACCTTTCCTGCTTTCAGTACCAACCCTGCATTTGCTACAGTTTAAAGCAGTAACTGGCCAGGTGTGCAAAGCTCCTTGTTTCATAATTTACTACGACTAATGGTAGTTTTTATGTTTACAACCAAATACCAAGCTATGACTGTGTGATGTCTGCCAGTCCATCTGCATGTCCCAGTGTTTTCAGCCAGTTTTACATCTCCCTCTGCTCGGTGACAGTTGGCTTTTTATCTCACCATCAAAGTATTGTTGTTTCTAATAACTGTCTCTGGACATTTTTGCCTGTTCACATGGATAAGTCATTGTACAAAACTGTTCTTTCTGCATAACCCGCTCTACCACCTGTGGCTCAAATCGTAAGATCACTGGCTCGATCCCCGTCTCCTCCTGTCCACATGTTGAAGTGTCTTTCAGCAAGACACCGAACCCTAAGTTGCTCCCAATGGTGGCTAGCACCTTGCATGGCAGCTCAGTAGCTATTGGTGTGTTTGAATGAGATGCCTTGTAAAGTGCTTTGGAACCTAGCTAAGGTGATAAAAGTGCTATATAAATGTACTCCGTTTACCATAAGGGTATCATATTTGTAAGCTAATGTGTGTTAAATGCAAAGTACAACTGAGGCTAAAGGGATTGTCAATAGTTTCACAGGTGATAAACCAAAACACGAGGAAAATTAAAAGTTTATACTGATGATCACGCTACATGAAGCCAAATTTCTTAACATAAAAATCTCAGGGATGTCACAAGTATTGCTACTTTGGTACCAAGTTAAAGCTAAATTTTTGAAAATGTGTCATACTTGTTCTTCTTTGGTACCTCCGCTACCAGAAGAACTGCAGGTTGCTAGGTACTGTAGATACTGAACAATAACAATATGATGGGGGGCAGTGGTTGCAACTACAGGAGGAGCAGGAGCCACAGAGATAATGTGCATTCAACTTGGATGATCAGGGACGAGTTAGAGACGACCAATGTCACAGCATTTCAAATAAAATGAGGAAAGACCTCAAACTTATCGCCAATAATGTGACACTTAGCGGAACACACACAGATGGATCACAAAGAGCTACGATAACAGGCTAACATTTAGGCTACTGTTTGTATAGTTTAAGTTAAAATATATTAATAATTCATTTGATACCAGCGACCAAATGTCTATCACGATATCCCTAACCCATCGTTAGCCATGAGGATTCTTCCACTGGGGACCATGAACATTTGCACCAACTTTGAAGCCAGTTAATCACATAGATGTTCAGATATTTTACAGGATAAGCAAGGCAGAAGGTAAAAAGTTAGGGGATAACCAAATACTTTAGGGTTCATCCTCTGGGGACCAAGAATATCTTTACAATACAAGCTTTTATGGTCCTGAGCTGTGGTATACAAGTTGGTGACACAGTCCACGAACATGAACGGCACTGACCACGACCAGAAACCATTCTCTGCTTATATTCTGTGGTCAAGCTGAATCCCTCTTCAAGCGTCCACCGCTCAGACAAAGCTATCTAATTTTGCAAGAGTGCCGCTGGCTCTAAAAAAGCTGCTCCGCTACCGCCAGTCCTCAGAGGAGCCGTAACCAGGGCCAAGGAACAGGCATCCTGGGCGGGCTCGGCTCCAAGCACTGGGCGTTCGGCCCGTACTGGAGCCTCGGTGGCCACTCACTGGTTTACTGCCATTTCAGTGAGGAGAACGGAGGGAGGTGGAGGGAGGAGGGAGGTGGAGGAGGGGGGGACTCTCAATATTTTAGCTGCATTATATAGAAAGAAAAGACAACATATATAGCACCTTGTGTCATATAGACATGCCGTAAATAATAAAAAATAAACATGTACAGCACAGATACACACTTACAGACACCAGTAATAACTGAGCGGGCTGCATGGTTGCTGACAGTGTAGAACATAATGACACCAGACCACACACACACACACACACACACACAGTAGGTGACAACAATGTGGAGAGGATAGCTGTCCTTGTACACACTCACACAACATGACACTCACACACAGGAGTGTTTATGGGTTTATGGCTCAGACTCCACGAGTCCAGAGTCCAGTGTTAGGCCTTAGTTAGAAGCAAAAATAACAAAAAGAGTGTTTTCAGGTCAGGTAGCCAGGCCTTTGTCATCATCTGTTCACTAGAAACCAGTTGACTTGTTGGTGTCTGGGTGCATCTTCCCACCACCTCGTGCACAGCTGCGTCCATGCATTAAGTGCAGCTGCATGCACCGGCTCCTCCACCGGGCACCGGGTTTTACTGGAGGGGGGATGCAGGGAGGAGGGAGGAGGAGGAGGGAGGGGGGTTGTTTTACCTGGATTGCCGCAGTCCGCGCACGTTTCGTTGCCCGGTCTCGCCAGCACGTCTTGCAGGAGCAGCTTGTTCCCCTCCGGTTCCAGCGCCATGGTGAGTTTATCCGTCCAGCCTCACCGCGGTGGGAAGAAGCCTGCACAAGAGCATCCGCTGCTGGAGTCCCACAGAGACACAGAGACAGAGACCGATCACCTGTCACCTCCAATCTGAGCAGCGCTGGAGAAGAAAGACCGGAGAGAGGAGCGGACTGGACGAGACTGAACGATCCGTGCCGAGAAACCCCCTCTCCCTCTGTCTCCCTCTCTCTCTATCACTGATAGCTCTATTACCAAGTCTCACTGACTGCATAATAATCAAGCCTATATGTTACCACCACCTCCTCCCCTTCCTCTCGCTCTCTTTCTCCCTCTCTCTCTGTTTCACTCTCATATCTTATAAAAGTGAGACATCCAGCGGTGGATCACTGGAATTACACATCACAAGTGGGGCAAGCACCATTCACAACCAATAACTAACTTTAAAAAAAAAAACTCTGCTGCAAGTATAATTTCTGTATTTTTAGGATATTTCGGTACAAGCCACTAAAGAATTTATCAGCAAAATGTACGAAAAATATTACAAAATAAATCCAAGAAGATCGTTACATGAATAATGAGAGCAAATCATAAAATATGTTGATATTTTTGTACTAGTATAGAATATAAATATTATATATGAAATAAATAAAATAATTGAATGGAAAAAGTGTAAGAACAATTATCACAATTTTTAATAATTATAATTATTCAGTTTTATTTTGTAGTTTTTAATCATATGTTCGCCATTGAATTATTATAAAGAATTAATGAATGATTGATTTATGTCAAAGTACTTCGTAAACGCTTGTTATTAAAAGTGATATATAAATACATTATCATTATAATCAATAATAATATTATTAGAATGGTCCCCACTGTTTCACTTTTTTGCATTTAATTTAATCCAGCAGATTTTTTTGGTTCTTTGTTACTGTCAAATGCGTGTTTATATATATAAAAAAAAATAGTGGGGGAAGAAAGCCGGTTTAATGTTGACTTTAATTTTTATATATATCATGAGTACTTATATTTATTTTCTATATTGGGGTAAATTAAATGGTTGGTGTTTCATACTGTGTATTATTAGCAGGATGTCTATTAGTTTTAAAGGTTTAATAGATTGTTTCTCCTCGTTGGATTTTGTTAAGTTCATACAAATAAAGTCATTAGATTACAAAAACGAAATGAACGAAATAAAAAATGATTTCGGACTTAATCAAAAGCAGTTTGCTCGATGATCGACGTGTTTCCATCAACTACTAATGTCTGCTGAGACTGGCCTTCAGATGACGTCATATTTGTGCGACAACAGGGTCTCACTGGACTGTTGCTGTCGTTGGTGTTGCACACATACAGAAGACTTGCAGCTTCTTTCAACATTAACAAACATGTCGACTGCGATGAACTTTGGGTCGAAGGCTTTCAAGCCTCGAGCTCCAGACAAAGGCTCTTTCCCACTGGATCATTTCGGTGAGTGAAGGCACAGACGGTGTTTCTCTGGGTGTTTGCTCCGAGAAAACACAGTACAATGAAATACTTTCTAAAGATAGTAATATTTTGTAATAAATACTATATTATATTATATTATAACGCCTTTACCTGCAGTGTTAGTCCCCGTTGCTGAACTTTCTTTCATTAGAAGAAAATCTACTTTTTTATAGTATTTTCTGTTATTTGAATTGTCCAGGACTCACTATTGTCCTCACTGGGACACTTGTAGGAAGAGAAACACTATTAATGGCATTAGTTTCTGCTGTGCTTTTTGCGTACAGCAGAATAAAATGGATTTTTATCGCCAGTGTACAGATACAGGACAGTAGAGAGCGTTGCTCTTCAAGTCAACTTTATGCAATAAAGTGTAAAGATAGAAATAAAATATTAGAGATAGAAAATACACAAAATAAAGAATATACGATTTCTGAAATATAAAGACGTTGCCATGTTGGTTTATTTGGGAATATTTGGATATGAAGGGAGGAGCCTGGACCCTTGAACCCGAGGACACTGACCAATGAGACTCGAGCTGGTGAATGAGCCTCCAAACCACCTGTAAATCATTGGAGATCAGACCTGTCAATCAAACGAACCACACCCATAAATCTTGCTCTTTTCGAATTCTGATATCTGTATCATACTATTATTTTTTTATTGTACATTTTGGTTTGCTGTCAAGTCAGTATAAACATGCAGGGGTGCTTGGAAAGGTGTCTCCTCAATTACCCTTAAATTATCCTCACATATATAGAGATGTATGCAATAGAAAACATAAATAAATAAAGAGTCTTATCCCTGTTTTGTTACAACCAGCTGAACAAATGCACACATGCAACCCACACCCTGGATAACACATTATGTGGACAATTACAAAAGTAAAGTAGGATGTTCAAGGGAAGATATCTACCACCATCTGAAACAGTAATATCTGGACATCCAGGCTGATTTGATTTAACTGTTTGTTCCAGGAGAGTGTAAAGCCTTCAAAGAGACGTTCATGAAATGCCTACGAGACAACTACTTCGACAACTCCAAGTGCCGGCTGCAGTCCAAAGACTACCTGGAGTGCCGGATGGACCAGTAAGAAACCCAGTTAAACATACAGCTCAGTTTTAAACAAAACATAATCATATACATAAACTGTATATATGTGTGTGTGTGTGTGTGTGTTTTAATGTCCTTGTTATCTTGTTTCCCAGTCAGCTGATGACCAGGGAGCCTCTGGAGAAACTAGGATTCAGGGACCTGATGGATCCTCCTCCAAGCCAGACTGACAAAGACAGTAAACCGTGATCTGCTGCAGCTCCAGCCACACGTCCAACTGCACAGTGTGAATAAGAGGACGGCACATGTCCTCCAAAGACACATGAAAGACTGCCGAGTGTGGAAATGCAGGAGGACGCTGTGGTTATATTTGAGGCCTTAGTTTGAGGTAATCGTGTACATAAGAGGAAAGTGTGTAATATATAAATATGATGTTTTTGGAATGTCAATAAATATTTTGTATTTAAACTCCTGTGTCTGAGCATTTGATACAGTCAACGTGACAGAAATGTTCCTGGGCTGTTATTGGTGTTGTATTGGTGTCGTATGAAGTAAATCTGTTGTCATAGCGACACAGTCAGATCACAGAGAGCTTATCTAAATTCAGCAGGTTCACTGAATATGCAGTTTTCAGTGGAAACATTTGTGCATATGTCAAATTATAAATGATGTATCAGGAACATGGACACAGCTGCACATGTCTGTAGAAATACACGTTGGCTCTCAGTATGAAGTTGTACTTTCTGTCTACTCGCATCAGTCATCTAATACAACATCTAAACACTCACGATGGTCAGCACTTAGAGTTTGTTGTTTCTCCAAAGAAAGAGAAAACACATGAATGTGTGTTTAGTGTGAAAACATTCACAGCATTTGAACTATCGACTTTCAGCTGCACCTGGTTTTGATTTGCCCCAAAGTTTTTGGATCACATCCGAGGCTGCACACTGAGAAGAAAACAGCTTTTAGAAATACTGAGATACATATCACCACACTTAAAGTGAAGACCATAATATCCTGTTTGTTTTTAATTTTGAATGAACTTTTCAACCACTGAAAGAAAGTGACTTTACTAAAGGTTTTTACATAACAAGGTGATAAACCTGAAGCTCATATTAAATTTCATCAGAGCTTCACACTCACTGTTTTCAGGGAGGATCAGCTGGCTCCAGGTCTGACTCTGTGCAGCACAGACAGGATGTTACTGAGTATTGAAGAGATTCTGGAAACACTAAATTCAGCTGTTAGTTAAACCATGTACTTAAAAGCTGCTGTAAAGACAGAGGGATGTTGTACTGAGGGAGATAAAAGAATCAACAGCTGCACAGCCACAGGGCACAAACATCTGTCTGACAGATGTGGACTCCACAGTCCTGAGATTCATTAACTTCAAGAGTCCAGATCAGGAGGTGCTGAGGAGCATTACCTGTAAGAATGTTTGAAAGTACATTTTTTATTTCATCTGTTTTTAAATCATTGTTGGTCTATTTTTAAAAGTCACTTTTCTCTTAGTTCTCCCACTGCTGAGCCGACCTGTTCTTCTCAATGCACAATTCTTACTGTATTACTGACCCTGTTGAAGCCAATAACATAATAACAGCCGGTAATGTAATCAATTTGCCCTTTTTGAAATGTAATAGGCCAATAACGTAATAACTGGCCAATAACATAAAAGTCCTGAACTGATAACTTAATAATAACGTAATAAACAGGCAATAACGTAATAATTTATTACGTTATTGGCTCAGTTATTACATTTGCAAAGTTTTTTTTCTTTTACCGGGACAATAACGTAATAAACAGCCAATAACATAATAAATTATTACGTTATTAGCCAAAAGTTATTATGTTATCGGTTCAGGACTTTTATTTCGTTACTGGCCTATCATCAAAAAGGGCAAATTTATTACGTTATCGGCTGTTATTACATTATTGGCTTTAACAGATCCTGTGTTAGACAAATAACAAACCAAACCTGAACTTGAACTGGTTTAATGAAGAATATTATGTGTAAATAAAAGCAATAAACACACATTCACATTTTTCTTGTAAAGTAAACACACAGACTGTAATTACAGAAAGGACGAAGCTAATGAGACGTCACGGAGTTTAGTATTTGGATGTCACCATGTTCTTTTTTCTCGATCCAGAAGTGACCATATTTGGAAATGAAGGGAGGAGTCAGTCAAATTAACCACGCCCCTAAAGCTTCCTCTTTTTGAAGCCTAATGATGATTTATGATTGAAAATGAAGTTAAATCTTTTTTTTTTCATTTTCATTGATGCCAGAGTTTTTAGGAGCCAGCATAGTGGCCGTCGCTGGTATTGCACTTTTTCAAACTTGGTTGCTTCGTCCATTTCTATAAACACTGTGTGAAAACTTCCACAATGACACAAGATTTCTGTTAACAAACAAATTAATATAAAATTACAGAACCAATATATCTTATTACAGTTAAATATCAAAAAGTGTATAAAATGTTACAAAACCTTTTACATTATGCTTAAATTTTACATTTTAATTTTAAATTATTCCTTAAAAATGGAAATTTGATGGTTATTCACAGTTACAGTGATGATGTTTGTTTACATTAGACATGCAAAACTATTTTGTGTATTTTAAAAACAGAAATTAACCTGTAATCAGAAACCGATACACATTTTTCTTTTTATAACATATTAATAAATACTATTCATCATGCTGTATCGATAGCATACAGAGAGATTATTAATAGCAAAATTATTGAAGTAGCCAGTCGACGGATATGATGCTTTATCTTCACTGTGTCTGTCGGAGGCGCTTCAGAGGATTTGGCAACATATTCCTCTCTGTGGACAAAACAAGTTTATGATTAACATTTTGATCTTCATTTGACAAAAAAACCCCAGTAAACAATGAGTGTGGTGGATTTTGACTTACTCTCTCCAGCCTCTGCAGCCTCCGTGGGAGCCACCAGGAGCTCGGGTCCACACACCAAGACTGATTCTCTTGAGTCAAGCTGAAAAACAATGTGCAGACAAACATCTGTTAAAACAGGAAGCTGGAGCCAGGAGGCGGAGTTAAATCAAACTAAACCACACCCTGAAATCTTCCTCTTTTTCATGACTTAACTAATGACATCAGAATGACTTGTTGAAAAAATGTATTGACTGAGTGTTTCAGGATTGAAAATGATGATTTATGAATTAAAGTCAGTTGAAGACAGTTTGTTTGGGAGCCCGCCTCTAGTGGCCATCAGTGGTACTACACTTTGTTGGACTTTACATTGGCTTCAGCTTTGAAACTTGATGTCTATTTTTATATACATCAGACCTGACCTTTGAACTTGAGGACACTGTAAATAAGAATCGAGTTCATTTTTTGGAGCCAGCACCTAGTGGTCACGTGTGGTATTGCACCCAGTGGATATGTCCATTTTTTTTACGGTCTATGCTTCATATTTACTCAATCAAGACATTTCCTGATGTGTGTGACAGGACAGATTTCACTTACATAAATGCATGTATGTTACAGTGAGGAAATGTGCTCTCCTGCTGTTCGTAGCAGGCGTCAACGGATCCATTAATAGGAGCACGTGAAACTGTCGGACAGCAGGAGGGAACGACTTGGGAGAAACTCCTGAGCCGAGGTTTGTAACACACAGGACGCCCTACAACGTAAACAACAACATGGTCATACAATTTAGTTCATACAAAAAAAAAACAACTTCTTCTTTTCATGAATAAATGTTTGTAATACAGTTATGGAAAAAAATATTAGACCACCCTTGTCATCAAAAACAGTGGTTATGCAATCAAGTACTAACTCCTGTGCGCATCCTGGGACTAAAACAGACAGAAAAGAAAACATGGACGCCTAAAAGCACTGTTTTGCATATTGATGTAAGAACTTCAGTTGGTTATTATCAAGAAAACCATAGAAAATGGCTAAATATCAGGTCTTAAATTAAACTCTTATGAGCTACTTTTGTTGTTATCATTATATTTGTCCAAACAAATGTGCCTTTAGTTGTATCAGGCATTACAATGAACAAAATGAACAGCAAAGCAAGGTTGGTCTCATCATTTTTTCCATGACTGTATGTTGCTGGCATTAAAAGTTGACTATGTAATTTACTCCTTTTTTAGTATAGGCCAAGAAAAAGAAAAAGAAGCTGCTGATATAATGTGTTAAAGAAGCAGAAAATCAAAATTCAGTATGGATTCATGGGAATAATTGAATTGAATAAAATAAAGAGCTCAGACAACTAAGATATTCATCTCTGAAAGTCGATCCTGAAGCAGGATGGAGGCATTTTAAATATTTTAACCAATCAGAAAAATATGGGGACTTTTTGATAGATTGAAGTCCTCTAACATCAACAAATCCTCCCATTTCTCTGATTGGTTGAAATACTTCAAATGAAATACTTACAAGCTTTACGCTCCCCTTTCTGTTCATTTAAATCCTTATTCAAACATTAAAGATCATTAAAGAGCTGTGATTCTTATTGTTGATGTTTCACGGTGCAATGACTTAAACATATAATGGAGGAGAAACTAGTAAAACCTGGAGAGTTGTCAGTGTTTACATTCTTGACTCTCAGTGGTTATGTCATAACTATCACGATGGATATTCCCAAAGAAAGAAAAAGAAAAAACCATCAATGTGAAACCCTCCTGTGCATTCAGTCATTTTTAAAAACACAAATACAAAATATCTTTTATTTCCAAAGGATTTTTGTAACAATTACTAATATTCAGCAACACTCACCATATGAACAGAGGAGAAGCAGCACGGTCAAACCCACGAGTCCACGAGTAGAGACAGACATCCTGGATCCAGATGATATCCCTGCACAGTAGAAAGGAAGCAGCTGTGGACGATGAAGAACCTTAACGTGGACGCTCGCTCCTCAGTGAAGTGAACACTGCAAAGTGTTTGCAAGACAAACTCCTGGTTTAAATAATGAGGCCAGTGTGAGGGGATCCAAACACACCCTCATTCCAAGGAAAGAGGAAGACAGATGTTTCAGTCATCCTGTCAGTGTTTTATATCCAGACGCTGCTGTAATGCTGTGATGCCTTAAAGCCACAGAGAGATAAACCGTGACACATTTTCAAACTGCAGATTTCAAAATACATCAAACTATTGTTGATGTTTGTGTCATAAGCAGCTAGAAATAACTGGTGATTCTGCTGAATTATGGAAACAATTATCTATCTTATCACAAAATTCAAACGAAGAGCCTTAATCAGACATAAGCAGACAGCATGTGTGGCTTTAATCTCAGAGAATTTCTTGTTTATTCCTGGAAATTGATGATAATTTAAAGAGAAAAGCTGAGTTAAGCAAGTTTTTCTTCTCGTAAACGTTTGACTTTTTATGTTGGAAATTTCCTCATTTCTTCCTCAGAATTAAATCCTCTGACCTACAACAGCCCCAAGCTGCCACTATGTTGCTAACAAGACACTATGGTAAATGGAGTACATTTATATAGCGCTTTCATGACCTTAGCTAGTTCCCAAAGTGCTTTACAATGCAACTCATTCACCCATTCACACACACACTCACACACCAATGGCTACCGAGCTGCCATGCAAAGCGCTTTTCTTGGACATTATTTCTGGCTTGGAAGTTGATGTTTAATTTTGTATTGGATATTATATGTGCAATAATCTGTGCAATAATACATCACTTACTAAGCTCAAGTTTATATTCAGATTCAGATTTTTATATTTTATTGGATTTAGTTCTACTTTATTATTAACACTATTACTATTTTTTACCTGTTTTTTACACTGTCTGTTTACTTCCTTTGCATTTGCACTCCCTCTTGTGTGTTGCTAAGAGCCTCTGCAACAAGGTAATTTCTCCATTGTGAGATTAATAAAGTCTTATCTTATCATATCTTACCTTATCTTATATGATTAACAAGAAGATTGTGTGCAGCTGGCATAAATACAGATGTTTCACAAATGGATGCAGTACAAACCAGATGTTGACAGTTTTTCTAATGCAGATCTTTGAGGCTGTCGGCAGCAGTCGAGAGAAGAAAGGCTCCAAGAGTTGGATTGTTGAGTGTAAACTGTTTATTATGTTGAATAAATTTTAGTAGGTCTTAGTCATTTTTAGTCATTTTATACCTTTAGCCCAGGAGTCTCAAACTCGTGCCATGGAGGGCCGAGATCCTGCAGGTTTTCTTTCCAGCCGGTCACTAATGCAGGTGATTTTAATGATCAACACCTCCTTCAGTTTGAGGGAAGGAGCTCATCAGTGAGACCAGCTGCTGGAGAGATGGTTGGAAAGAATACCTGCAGGGTCTCGGCCCTCTGTGGCATGAGTTTGAGACCGCTGCTTTAGCCCTTTTTAAGTTACTTCTTTTAGCTGGTTTTAGGCAGATGACTCTTCACTGTGGTCACTTCACCATCCTTTCATTTTAATTTATTTATTAACTTTCTATTGTCATTGTTTGTATTTGTGGATTGTGTTGTCGGCTGGCTGTGCCACAAATTGCCCTTCGGGGACAATGAAGATGTCCTGAACCTTGAACCTTATTGGTTTGTGGATTCTCCTTTTTAAGTCAAGAGATCAGCAATTGACTGTCACCCTGTTGGTTATTTGGAGCCAGAAGTGACCATATTTGGATATGAAGGAAAGAGTGAGGAGGCGGGTCTGACACTTGAACCCAAGATCACTGCCTGTTGTGAATGATTGGAGACCTGGCTTGTCAATCCAGCTGACCACGCCCCTAATATTTACTTATACTGACCTAACTTCAGGTGAAGTGTTAAACAGAAAAAACACTTGAAAACAAAACTTTATTGTCACAATCGCACAATGAACAGTCAGCTATACATAGCGACACAAACACACACACACACACAGTGAGTCTCACAGGTTGCATCAGCAAGATGACACGCCTCACTCCAACAGCTTCAACCACAAACATCTGGATCAGAAGATCACGTGGAAAAGAAGGTGGACAAAAAAACAGGAAAGTCTGATGCAGTGACCTTCTGGTTATATTCATGCCTCCATTACAGCAGAACCTACCGGTCGTTACTTCACTGAGTCACCGACTGTCGCGGTGATGTCACATCATTACAAACAATGTTGCAGTACGACAGCACACGTCAAAGTCCAATCTCGGCCTCTGACGGCTTCAATAAAAGACCCTCAGCAGTTACATATTCACTGCTGGATTTCTGTTTCTTCTTTTATCTCCTTTATTGCCACAGCGGCAGATCACATGTCATTACTAAGATTAAAAAAAACAACAAAAAAAAAGAGGGTTACAGTCGGGAATTTCTACCTAAATCAAAACCAGTAGCACCATATAAAACTGTTTACTGAAAACACGTGGCCCTGCCAGGTAGAGTTACTGTGGGATTGTTTTCAAACAGTAACTGGCTCAGTGATGAGAACACAGGCACTAACAAACAAAAGACCAAGTGATTAATAAGATAGTGTTTTATCACGTGGCTTCGAGAGCAAATTATTTTTAAAAATCAAATATCATCTTCTCACTGGCTGGATATAACCATGAGAGCAGAAGATACAGCTGAGTCAAGTGTACGCCATTTATAAAAAGCAAGCACTTTTGGTAAAATATAGATTTTTAGCCTTCAACAGGAGCAATAACAAATCAACCAGAGTGATATGCTGGATACTATTAACTCACTACAGCATGGATTAATATTACAGGCGAACTAAGATTTTAAAAAAATGTGTCACTATTATATAAAAGGATCTCCATGAATATCAGGATTATGTTGTTTTTTGGTTTTTTTACACGTACATCTTTATAAAATATTAAGTACTGATATCCATAAAAATCCAGCATCAGTGGGTCAATACCTACAAGCTAATTTTTCTACCACTAAAAATCAGAAGCAGGGCTCAGTAATTACTTCCAGCCATGGGATATATATTTATACTCGAGTGGTGGTTGTTTTGTTTTTGTTGTTGTCACATTTACCAGGATTTATATTTTTCATGTACAGCACATTTGAAAAATGACACACGGTTGTCAAAGTTTCCTTTGTGTTGTGGTCTGGTTTAACTGGTGGATGAGCAGTGCTTCAGTACATTAGATGCGAGTCTAACCCAGGAACAACATGTGGCTCATGTACAGGTTTATATTTCGGGTCCTGTTTGTCAAATAAACAAACAACATAAAATATCAAATATCATGCAAAGGTTTGATGAAACAAAAGTGAAAATTGAAACAAAATATTTTTAGAGGAGGCCTGAATCTGGCCCTCAGACCACTATTTTCCCACCACTGTCCTATAGAAACATGTAAAATAGCTGTAGCTGATACAAACAGTTGTTAGAAATCAGTCACACGATAATATAAACTACATTTACGGTCTGTTTAGAGTAAGATAATTTTACAAGTTATATGTTCAAACACTGGCTAAAAAAGTTTAGTGGGTGACGCAGTAATAAACATGGCGCCCGTGTTCTCATCACTTCACAGCGTGACAGTTTGTTTGGTTGCACTGATCCAAAACAGAGGAGGAGGAGGAGGAGGAGGAGGAAGGGTTTTTAGATCACTAGCGGGAGGAGTTGGAACTGGAGCGCGACCG
>OOFC01022271.1:2352-13764 GCA_900323345.1 Pseudochromis fuscus
GAACTGACAGTTCTTCCATTGTTCGATTACGGCGATGTAATTTACAGATCTGCTTCAAAAACTTGACACCATTTACCACGCTGCTATCCGCTTTGTCACTGGAGCTCCTCTCAATACCCATCACTGCAGTTTGTACTCCATGGTGAACTGGGACTCTCTTCACTCCCACGAACAACGACACTGGTTTCTATTCATTTATAAAACCCTTACTGGTAAAGCACCACCCTACCTCCGCTCACCGCTCACTGTCTACAACCCCACCCGTAGTCTCGGTTCCAGCTCTGTCATTATGCTTCACATCCCCAAAGCCCGTACCACTTTCGGCCGAGCTGTGTTTCAGTTCTCCTCTGCCAACAACTGGAACTCACTGCAACAATCCATAAAACTCACCACACTTGTATCGCTGTCATCTTTTAAACATATCATGTCCGAAATACTTGAGCACCGCTGTACCTGCTTTTAAACTGTGATCTTGCATGTTACTGTATTGTTGCTTGTTGTGTGTCATTGTATATCTGTTCTGTGCTGCCTCTTGGCCAGGTCACAGTTGCAAATGAGAATTGGTGTTTGAGGTAACTCTGGAAAAAAAAACCTCCTGCAACACAAGTGCAAATTTATTTTCCTGAATTTCTCTTTTATCTTTATTTCTTATGGAATATTTAACCGTTTTCTGCCAAAGAACCATTTGATTTGACTGAATTAACAAACTGAAAGATCTACACAGCTACCACATTTCAAGTCCGTTATTTGGGGTCCAAGAACCAACAGTGCTGGAACCATATTGTTTTCATTTGGATTATTATCTGGGGTCCAAACTCCAACATGCAGGAACTGAAGAAAAGAAACCAAAGATAAAGAAGGGAAGAATAAAAAGAAGAGAAACCAAAGAACTGAAAAAAGATCAGATAAGAGAACAAATAACAAAAAGAGGAACAGTGAAAGAAAAGCAAACAAGGAAGAACCAAGGAAGAACTGTTGAAGCAAAACTGAAGAAAGAACAAAATCAAGCAATGAAGAAAGAACCAAGAAAGACAAACAGTCTCAGAAATAAAAGAAAAGAAACAAAGAAGAAGAACCTGAAAAGAGCCAATGACACTGTAGTTACAGTTGTGATTCAACAGTTTCATAATGTCACAGAAAATGTAACGGCTTCATCGTGTCGCCTGCTGCTCACAGCTGAGGGGGGAAAAAACCCACAAAAGAAAAAAAAAAAACACAAAGTGTGACATGTGTAGGCTTTTATGTAGGATAGAGGATAAAAATAAGATGTTTGTTAAGATAAAGGTGCTGGAACAGTGTGAACGTGCAAAACTGTGAGGACGCTGTGACTTTTAGTTTGAAGGAGTGGACACGACAACATCCCCTGTGAACTGAGGTGATGTGGATTGTTGTGTCTTAACAGAGCAAAGAGAACCTGCAGCCCACATAACTCACTCATACTTATTGTTACCTTTAAATAAGACCTTCTAATTTAATTTGAATTAAAAATATTTAAATATAATGATAAAGTTCAACTGGATTCAACTCCTGACTCCTCCCTTCATATCCAAATATGGTCACTTCTGGCTCCAAACATCCAACATGGAGACGTTCAATTCTCCTCACAGGAAGAAGGTCCTGGGTTCAAATCTCTGCTTGGAGTTTGCATGTTTTCCCTGTGCATGCTGGGTGCTCCTGAAGGACAAAGTACTGAGAAATGTTCTGCACTTGAATGAACCCCATTACGCTCTGGGTGCTCCGGGTTCTCCAGGTTCCCCCACAGCCCAAAGACATGCAGGTTAGGTGGATTGATTTGTAAATGGACTGAGTGTGAGCGTGTCTGTCGGTGTGTGTTAGCCCTGCGATTACGTTATTATGAATGTTTGGTCATGTGAGAAGCCGACATATCTCTCCACTGTGTTCCCTTCAGCTTCAGATTGGCTTTGAATTGATTTTCAGATGGACCACATCACCAAGGAGACGAGTTGACTTTAATGACATCAGAATGACTTGTGGGAAAAAATAAGTATTGACTGAGTATTTCAGGAATGAAAATGAGGATTTTTGAATTGAAATCAATTGACGCCAAAGTTTTTTGGAGCCAGCATCTAGTGGTCGTCAGGAGTATTGCAGTTTTTTTGCACATTGGCCTCAATTTTGAAACCTACATACAGTCAATATATAAAACATGCTGTGCACTGAGGACTGAATATATGCATGTTTATTTCAAAGCTCGCCACATGAAAGCTCTTCATTTGCTCTTCATCAGCCTTGGCTCTGGCTGCCCTGATTATTTATTCCATTTCCAAAAGGACAAGTTAATAGATTCTCCTCAGAGACTCACAAATTACACTGAAGATGTATTAAATGCACGATTCCAATTTGCATTATTATGTTGCTCTTTTGCAAAAGCTTTGTTTTTACCCCTGAGCACTCAATAATACTCCATTACAACATCCAGCTGACTTCACTTCCAACTACACTCAGATCACAGATGAACAGGAAACTGTTGTCAGCAGTATTGAACTGAAATAATCAATTTTTTTTTGTTTTCCAAAGCTGAAAAGCAATCATTTGACATTTCTGGGAAAAAAAGGTTTATTTGGTTTCAAGTTAGATTAAATGATTGATGCCAAGCTTATTTTTGTCCATAAAAATATCAAGGTCGGACCATGAGAGCGTGAGTGTAGCGTAGCCACCTCTTCAGCTTGATAAAGACAAGATCTATACTTCTGTCGCCTCAGTGTTCAACAGGGAGATCTGGGTCAACTGATAAATACCATAAAAAAAGCAAAGTGGTAATAAACTGCTGTTGTTGCTGTAGCTCCAAATCTATAGTGGGCATCAAAAGTAGCTCTAGTCTCCTTTATTATCAGCTCCATATTCTCATATGTTTACAGTCTGTATCCTTGTTATCTTGATTGCCTGTACAGTAAATCTACTAAATCTCTCTGGTCACTTCTAGCTTCAAAAAACCAACATGGCGACCGTCAAACACCAAACTCCTGCCTTCAAAATGTGAGTCCACAAACTCACATATGATGTCACGTTAGCTGGGCAGGTACATACTTCCTGAAATGTAAAGACAAGCAGTTTTGTGACACTGGGCTGTATAAATGAGACTAATTTAACTTCCTTTTGCCTTGTTTTTGATCCATCTGAGGAATTTAATGAGATACAAACAATATGGTGCCATCAATTCTACATTTAGGAACAATACAGCAAAATGTTGTTAAGCTGAACTGTTGTCACATTACATATTAAACTTTATACATGTGTAAAAAAATATATATATATTATGAGGTGTTAAGGACTAATAACAAAAATCAACATAATAAAAAAAATACTTTATTACCCCCCAAGGGAGCAATTTGTTGTGCAGCCATGCACAACAACCACAGCAATGCAGTGCAACAGGAAACAGGAAAGACAACACCGTACACATACACACAATAAGTGCCTCAAGGACCAATCATCACAACATATTATTTAAAAGGCCGATTGTTGTGGGTACAAATGAATTTTTGTGCCGGTTCGTTCTGACCTTTGCTGCTAAAAATCTGAGACCAGAAGGTAGTAACTTACACTGACAGGCCAGTGGGTGACCAGGGTCAGCCAGGATGCCCTATGCTCTCCCGGTGGTCCTGGCTCTATACAGGACAGAAAGCTCTTCAACATCTGACCCTGCAAATAAAAAAAAGTCACAAAGGTGTAAGGAGATGTAAGGAAGCTACGATCTCCCAAACCCAAAACATGACAAAGTGCTCCATCGAGTAGGGAACAAGTATTTTCTTTAAAAAGTTAATAAATGAATAAATTATGAGCTGCCCTGAATGAACACATGCAGTATTCCTGTGTATTAAGACATGCGGCGTGAGTCTCGCCCCTGGTGCCGCCTCTGGCGTTCACTATGAAGCTCGAGCCAGGAGACGATTAACAACAGAAACACTAAAAGCTCAGAAACTGTTCACCTGCAGAGAAAATTAATCAAACAGCAGCAGTGAAGCTCAGTGACTGAAGAAAGAGCTTTATAAACCCTCAGTGCTGTGAATTAAATATGACGCTACAATCTTCAGCCAATGAGCTTCGAACAACAGCGAGAGGAGGAAACAGCCTGACTGAGGTTAAAGGTCAAGTCGACCTCTGCTGTTATAGGGACAGCTGGAGATTCCTGGATATGTACTGATTAGCATTAGAGCTACAACAATACCAGTTTGCACAGTATGACAAACAGCTGGTTAGCTTAGTGTGTTAGCCGTATGCCAGTGATGATAAAAGGAAATACTCATTTAATTTACTTACTTTCTTTTTTTTGTACTTTTTACTTCCTGTTTTAGCTTAAACTGTAGAGCAGCTTTTTACGTATGAAGTTCAGCACAAAGTGAAATTAAGGAAATGGAAATAAAAGTACAAATTAAAGTCAAATATTTCAAATAAAATAGATTTGTTTTTCTTCACTGTTTCTAAAATTAGCATCTGACTGGAGTTTGGTTTAAAGAAAGATTTCCTTTGTACGAAGTCTTTGCTGCGTCTGTAGCTTAGCTAGCAATGCCTCTGTGTCCTCACTCGCTAATCTTCTGAGAGCTTTCTGCATTTCTCCTCATGTTCTGTCTCAAAGTGATGACTTAGCAAACTTTAACTTATCAAACACTCTGCATCCATCATCTATCTTACCTTTGTGCTAATATGTAGCAGGTGGCTCCAGTATTGCACAAACAAAATGGAAATCCAGTCTCAGTCGCGTGAGAGGATGCTGTAGGAAGTCAAGGAAGAAGCCTTGGTGGATTTTTTAATTTGATTCATTATTATTATTATTATTATTTTATGTTTAGAAGCAGGTGGATACAATGTCCAGGTCTGCTTTAGAGGACCAGGCTTAGCAAAGACCAGTTGGTACAACAACACCTCAGCCTCTAAAAGTATATCTGATGATCAGTAACAGGTTTTAAGCTGTAAAGTACTTCACACACAACTGTTTTTGGCAACTTCCAATTTCATTTTTTACAAAATAAGCACATCAAATAAATAAATAAATAATCATCTGTCTTTATTGTCACTGCAGACAGCAACAAAAGTTAGAGTGCATCTTCATATGGCACAATAAAAACATAAAAAAAAAATCATCACAAAGTCTCTAACACATTCATTATAAAATTCCTCAGAGCCTGAGTTCAGACGAGCTAAAGGCTGATAAGTGACCTCTGTTAAAACTGCACAAACATGCTGTTCATTGTGTGTCCTTGTGTGTGTTTGGTGTGCAGACCGCCTGAGGGAAGACGCTGTTTGTGAGTCTGTTTGTGTGAGTTTTGACTGAGCTGTAACACCACCCATAGAGCAGCAGGTCACACAGACATTGTGTGGGGTGTGTCCATATTTGATGATGTTTGTCGCTCTGGATGTTGGGTGTTTGCTCAGTCTCACAGAGACTGAACAGGACAGCCGGTGCAGCTCTGTGCAGCGTTTGTGATTTTTTTGAAGTGTCTTTTTGTCTCCGGCTGAGACCAGACAGTGATGCAATGTGTTAGCAGACTCTCTGCGGAGGATCAACAGAAGGTCACCAACAGTTTTCTCAAGATGTGTAGTTGCTGCTGAGCTGTTGGATTAATGGCTGTGGTGTTTATGAACCAGGTGATATTGTCTGGTACGTGTGGACAGCCTGTGCTGAGAGGTGGAGGCCGAGCATCACGGTTTGTCAAAAAATCCTTAATCCAGCTGCAGGCAGGTGGATCAGTGCGGTGTGGAGAGCTATGGCGATGGCATCCTCTATCAATCTGTTTGCCCTGTAGCCCTATAGACTGTAAACTGTATCCTGCTCCATGTCAATATTCATCTCTTTAAATAAGAAAGCAACAAAATCATTCCCTAACCCAACATAGTCATGGTTGGATTTTATACTTTTCCAGGCACTCAAAGTGATTTACACAGACTATTACTCATCTCGTCATACTGGTGATGGTAAGCTAAGTTAGCCACACCTGCCCCGGTGCAGACTGATGGAGGCGTGCCTGCCACTTTGCACCGGCGGCCCCTCCCTCTGCCACCAAACCATTGATTCAACATTCATGCAGGGCAAGGTGGGTGAAGTGAGGAGTGGAGGAGTTTCTTTTAATTTAGTTTTGCAGTAAGTGATGAGTCTGCACTTTAGTTCAGATCCTGTGAATCTGATCTACCATTCAGTGACCATCCAGATCTGCTGAGCTGCTACTTGACTTATTCATGATCAAAAATCATGTTCAGAGCCAGATGAAGATGAGGATTGAAGACATTTTTGTCAGTAGAAAGTTTTCTCTCTCTACAATGAAATCCCTCCTGTTCCCTCTAAGGTGCGGCACTGATGGTATCATTTTTGTGTGTTTATTAATCAAATGTGTTAGGCTTACAGGGGAATTACTAAGTTATTTTTACCATGTGAGGAACTGTGATGGTTCAAAGGATCAGACCACAGCCCCCTCCAGCTGCTGACTGTAAGCAGCTGTGGGATGTAAAGGACAAAGTGACAGGTCCTCCGGCTCTGCTGGGCTCTTCTTCAAATCGTTGCATCTCAGTGAGCTAAGGCTAAAACATCCTCTCCCAGGCGGTGATTCATAATCCTGTGAGGTCAAACAAGAACCGGGGGGAGGACTCGCCAGCAGGCGTGATTAAGCTGTGAAGTGGAGTTTGGGTCACATCATAACTGAGCTGTGGAGTCTGACAGGGAGGGAATTAGGGGGTGTGATGCTGTTAATGTCCAAACCTGATGTGTTTGATGTGTACACCAAATGTAAACATGGCTGATGGGGAGGCAGCAAAACAGTAGCTAAACAACAAATGTAAGGGGCTGTTGGAGAAAATACCTAAATGTATATTGGCAAGAATGACATGTTTCAGATGCTGATGCAGCATTATCGACATTGATCATGACCGTGCGGCTGAATGACTGGTTGATCTGAGCTCTTAGCTCCTGCAGCTCTGCTCTGAAGGACAGCTCCTTCTCAGAGGACACTTGTTGCCGCTCTGAGACCTCCTGGTCCATCTTCTACGGAGGACGTCCTCTTCTTCTCTGAGCTCATTGATCAGCTGCTGGTCCTGTGACGCTCTGTCTGCTTGAGACTGGATGTCCTCTTCCAGCTGTTGCTGCAGGGACTCAGTCTGCTGTCTCACTGCGAGGACATCGGATTCATACCTGAGCCTGAGCTCCTGGTAGGAAGTCTTCACCCTGTCCACTGCTTCCTGAGCACCCTTGTTTTCTTGAAGCTGTTTCTGAAGAGTTTCTCTGCTGCTTCACTTCCAGGACTTCAGCTTCATACTGGACCTTCAGCTCCTGGTATGAAACCTTCATCCTCTCCACATCTTCTAGCAGAACCTTGTTGTCTTCTTCCAGCTGCTGAAGTCTTTTTCTCTGCTGCTTCGCTTCCAGGACTTCACTTTCTTACTGGATCTTCAGATCCCAGTATGAAGCCTCCATCATCTCCAGTTCATCTAGAAGAGTTTTTCTCCTCCTGCAGCTCCTGTGAAAACTTCTCCTGGCTGAGTATGTGAGCCACCATCAGCTGCTCATAGTCTCTCTGCAGACTCTTCTTCTTCTGTCTGATGGTGCTGTGAAGCTGAGAGTCTATCTTTGCATTAAATACCAAAATACATGTTGTCTTTCTGTTCCAGTTTCTGCTGCAGGGGTCTATGACACCACAGCCCACCCTGCCCTCTCCTACTGGCCATAGCATTGCACCCAAACCCTATGATGGAGCTTGCAGGTGGTGGGCCCACATGGTCCACCCATGCTGGCTGTGTGGGCTGCAGGGGGGAGGTGGGGTTTGGATCATGTTTGACCTGCGTGTCTTTGGAGACCTCACCAAAACGTTTTAGCGCTAATGACTCCTAGACCAGTCAAGCCCTCCTGCCACAACAAGGCCCCGATCCAGGAAGGGATCAGAGTAGAGCTGCTGCTCCTCCACACTGAGAGGAGCTAGTTGAGGTGGTTTGGGCATCTGATCAGGATGGTGCCTCCTGGTGGGGTTTACCAGGCTCAGCCAACTGGGCTGAGAACCAGAGGTTGGCCCAGAACCCACTGGAGGGATTATATCTCCCAGTTGGCCGAGATGAGCTTGGAAAAAGTTGTGGGGTACTGCTGCCACTACAACCCTGATGGACTTAATGGTTTTTCACATTATAATCATACATTTTTATTGTCACTATATTGTGTTTATGGAGGCCATGGTTCATATTGTTATTCTAGTGTTGAACTAACAACATATAACACTACTGCATGGTATCAATTACTCAGTTGTTAATGTTTTTGTATCCATATTTTTGGTGTTTCTGATAATCTGGTCTATCTATCTACCAATAGATCTGTCTGTTTTTTCTTCATTGACTACCACCATGTGAAACAAAGTCCACAGGAGTGGTCAGTAAATGTATATTTTTAAGCTACTTTCACATCCAGTCAGTCAGTTATTGTTTACCACACATTTATTACAGTGCATTATGATATGATTTATTCCTCCTCAGCCTCCATTAGCAGCTGTTGCTAATTAGGTATAAAATCTGAGGCGTGACTCTCCACCATCTCACCATCAGTAAATCTGTGATCGACTTCATGGTCTGTTGAGGAGAGCCATTCAGCCGGATACTTACTCCTGGTTGACATAGCTGGATCTCCTCAGCCTGACGACCAGTGTGAAGGGGATTAAACCAGAATGAGCTGACTGGACTTGGTGAAGCCTGGTTTCTCTCCACACACCCTGAGCTCCTCATTCAGCTCTCTGCTCACACACTCCCTCCTCCTGTTATGCTGTGAAGTTTGTCCCCAAATGTCCAGGGGAATGGTATTTATTAAAAGGCCATAAATTATATAAATAAGCATCAGCAGATTGTTTTTCACATGAAGCCACATGGCGACCACATGACTGTATTTTTAGCATCATTGTTGAAATCTCTTTATTTCATCACAATCATAGACAGTACAACATGCAGGAAAATTATTATTGTTACAATGTACCGTAATTTATGGACTATAAGCTGCTATTTTTTTCACACACTTTGAATCCTGCAGCTTAAACATGATGCGACTAATTTATGGATCTTTACAAGCTAACAAACTTAATGCCGTCGATACATTTACCCTCGTCACATCAGACCAATGAAATTACTGAACAGGTCACAGTGGACCAATGAAACTGTTCAAATAAATTCAAACACACTCACACTAAATTCTTCAGATCAGTCATTTTGCGCTACATACACACACGCTCATCATGGAAAACACAAAGAAATGCATATGATGCAGCTTTTAAGTTAAACACGATGATCTGACTGTCGAAGAAGGAAATGAAGCTGCTGCACTAACCTTGGCATCAGTGAGTCAACGGTGAGACGTTGGAGACGCAGCGTGAAGAAATGATTCAATGCAAAAAGACGGCAAAAGCTTCAGAGGTAAGAAAAGCAGATGGTCCAAACTTCACGTCGAGAGCCAGAATATCACTGCTAAATCTGCAGGAGCCGCTTGCATTCGGATTAATTTGCATAAATAAATAAACACAAGCATGTTGACCTCTGTAGTGGTCTGTTGGGTGTATGGACTAGGCCAGGGGTGGGCAACCCTGGTCCTAGAGAGCCACTATCCTGCATGTTTTAGATGTGTCCCTCTTCCAACACCTGATTCAAATGATCAGCTCATCATCAAGCTCTGCAGAAGCCTGATAACGATCCTGATCATTTGAATCAGGTGTTGAAAGAGGGAAACATCTAAAACATGCAGGATAGCAGCCCTCTAGGACCAGGGTTGCAGACCCCTTGATTAGATGGACCTCACTGCGGTCCAAACAAAGGGTTAACATTGGTATGGACATTTCAGCCATCGTTTGAGATTGGTATTTACACATCCATATGGTCCTTACACAATTTTACACCATTGCACCTGCAGCTTATAGAGAAGTGCGGCCCATATATGTACGAAATAGTTTTTCTTTTAAAATTTAGCGGGTGCAGTTTATATTCAGGTGCGCTTAATAGTCCGGAAATTACGGTAACAAGGCAGCCACTTTTCTGTCGCCTTGAACTTAGAATTCAGCGTTATGCTGGACACTTAATCATAGAGTCAGTGATCGAACACCAAACCTTACGATGTGTGGACGACTGGCTCTACCATCTGAGCCACATCCACCCTGGTTTTGGTTCTTTGGTTAATGGCCTCACTTCAATAGCCGGTATCGTGCTGATCACAGCTGTAATAATCTATATGCGACACAATGCCACACAGCTCCTCAGGGTGACAGTGGTCGGAGCTGATGAGAGCATTATACTGGCAGATAACAGAGGACCAGGGGGACTGCAGACAGCTTATTCTGCTCTGTGGGTGTGAGGGCTGAGGAGCTCACAGCAGCTCGGTGATTGATCATCACCCACGACGACACTCGGCTGTGAGCAGATGAGCAGCAACGCCAATCTTGTGTCTGGCTGCATCTGTCTCCTGCCTCTTCCCTCCCACTGAAGTCACGCTGCTTCAAAACAGTCCATCTCTGTCTGGATACTCCAGCTGCAGCGGCCGCACACTTCAGACTGAAGCAGGCGGTGAGGAATCCCCCGTGGAAATAAATGCTGTGTTTATGGGTAATTGAAAAGAAGTTATTTGCTTCCTCAGGATTGCATTTGGAATGAATGGGATGTCTTTGTCACTCCCTGGCAACTGTTTCCTTACTGCAATCTATTTCTTTTAGGCAGCAAATAATGGAGAATGGAAGTAAATGTGAATTATTCCGGGCAGGGCAGCCTGACCTTACACTGGAAATTCAAGGCAGGGATAAGAGTCACGAACATAGCTTTATAGGCTCAGTTTAGCCTTATCATTCAAGATGTAGTAGTTCTTCCTGAGATCTACTTTTTCGAGAAGTTTTTTCTCTATAGGTGCTGACAGGCTAATTCCCCCTGCTCTGCTAACACAGTCAAAAGATATGCAGGTTAAAGGGGCACTTCTTGACTTTAGTATTGCACTTCCACAAAGTAGCAAGTAATAAAATGGTCTAAATGAAGCTGTAGAGGCCAAGATGTACAATTTGTTTTAGGTTGTCCACTAAAGCAAGTTGGTAGCTTCTTTCATTAAACCCAGTCTCACGGTGGTTGTTTTGAGTCTCTGTGGTTGTTTTGAGTCACTCTGTGGTTGATTTGAGTCTCTCTGTGGTGTGTTTTGAGTCACTCTGTGGTTGATTTGAGTCTCTTTATGGTTGTTTTGAGTCACTCTGTGGTGGATTTGAGTCTCTCTGTGGTTGTTTTGAGTCACTCTGTGGTTGTTTTGAGTCTTTGTGGTTGTTTTGAGTCACTCTGTGGTTGATTTGAGTCTCTCTGTGGTTGTTTTGAGTCACTCTGTAGTTGATTTGGAGTCTCTGTGACTTGTTTTGAGTCACTTTGTGGTTGTTTTGAGTCTCTCTGTGGTTGTTATGAGTCTCTTTATGGTTGTTT
>OOFC01022272.1:3220-14438 GCA_900323345.1 Pseudochromis fuscus
CAGATTTAGTCTAAATCCCAAAATTAAGATGACAGAATGGTTATGGTGATGAATGTCTTCCAAACTAATATACTGTGTATTTTTGGAAACTGGTCATCAGTAATGCAAACAAGATTTGCTGCAGTGTGTTTTATTTCTATGAAAGCTTTAGCAGTAGTTCAACATGACCATGACAGAGCACAGAAAACACATATATCCCGAGTTTCTAAATGTCTTTAATACAGAATGTTAGGTTGGAGATTACAGATAGAAAAACATTACAGAAAAGACAACCTCAGTAGTTAGACTACATTTATTAGAAATGGCTGTGCAGGTTAAATGTAACATGACATATTATAATTGAAAAAAAAACAAAACAAGCTTTTCTTTTAAGAAAAGAAAAACTGATGAGTCCTTTCTATTAAAATGGGACATGTCCAATGTAGATTCTGTCTCAGCTATAAAATCCCCTCATCACTCAACAAGCCTTGAGAGTCCATATATGCATACAAAACCCTGAAAATTTAAGAAACATGCACATGTACACACCCACTTGATTTATACAGATTTATAGATTTAAAAGCCTCCACTAGTGATTATTAAAGAAGGCCCTGAGAATATACAAGTTTTTGGTTCTTACTGATTGGCAACAGTCTGCCAAACTGCCCAGTGTGGCTCACTTACACAAAACATGGATTTCATGGTGTGACCACGGTGGTAAAAACAGAAAAAGAAAAACAAAACTGAGGGTTGTTGGTTTTTTTTAGAAAAACTTTGTTCTACTTCCTGTTGGCACTCGCTGTCCCAATCACACAATCATTCACCTGAAGAGGGAGAAAATACAGAATGTTACAAATCCCAAAGTTACATTGTTCACAGTGACTTACAAACTATCATGCAGTGACCCTGAACAAGTTTCACAATAGAAGCTCAGTTAAAAATGAAGGGCATCAGGTCTAGGGGGCTTTTATTTTGGAATTATTGTGATCTGCTCAGTTCTTTACTCTGTTAACCAAGCCTGGCGACCTGTTACCTTCTTCAGTTAAAGTTAATAAAAGGTATTGGCAGCAATTTGAAGAAATATGGTTTTAATTTTGAATTAAAAAAAGTTTGTTTTATCTGCAGTTTCATATATTGCAACTCATGCACTGATGTTTAATCAGACAACTACAGACGTCACTGACCTTGCTGGCGAACCTCAGGGAGTTGAGGGTTTCTCCAAAGCTGTCTGGCTCTGGAGCGATGTTCACAAACATCAGGCTGGAGAGAAAAACACATCAAATGAGAAACAACCATAAGTCAATAAAAAAACAAACAAACAAAAAAAAAAAACAGTCACTCAGAAATCAAACATCCTAAATAAAGTATTCTAAAGTATTCTAAGTATCCTAAAGTATTGTAGTTTATCTTCAGTTGACAGATACCCAGCAGCAAATGACTTTATGAATCTTTGATAGAGCTTTGAAGATATGATGAAGTAGAACCCACGTTTTGCTGTTTCCTCCCAAGCAGCCCTGCAGCAGGTAGGTCAGCTTGGAGTTCCTGTATGGAACGTAGCTCTCCTGAAACACACAGGCAGTTAATGTCAAAGAAAAACAAAATAACTGAATAAACCATAAGCCGTATCTAGACCGGCCAACTCTGTGAACTGAGCATGTTAGTTTGGGTTTGTGTCTCCAGCCTGCAGACCTTGTTGGCCAGTGCGGCGATGACGATGCCCAGGTTGGACAGGGAGCCGTTGATGGCAGTCATCTCTTTGAAGCGCTCACCCTGAGACTGACTCTTCACCATTCGCTCACTGCCAGCCAAGTCCACCAGGCACAGAGTGGCTACATGAAAACATAGGTTTTAAATCAGATATGTAAAGAGAGCAGATCATATGAAATACTGACAGAAGTAACAGCCAATCAGCGTCGAGTTTTGATATTCTAAATAAGGAGTAAAACCACATTTCTGATGGTTGCACAGTTAGTAGGCTTGTACTCACACTTGCACTTGACATCCCTGCCAGTGTTCACTCCCTCAATATCCAGCTGGAAGACTGAGTGGGAGCGAGACGAGCGGTCATTCTGGGCTGTCTGGGCTGTGGAGCGGTTCTGATTGGCCAAAGCAATCAGGCCGAGAACCTGGAAGGAGGTGGAGGTTTTTACTTTCAAGTAATGTACAAATAAAATGATGTGTGTGCCGGTAACTGACTGTACAGATTTAAAAATGAATTGGTTTATGTGTTCCTGCCTCACCTTGTCCTCGTTGGACACCTTCTCGTAGGTAAGGTTGGTGATCGTCACCTCGTTGTTGGTGGACTTTCGGATCTCGTGCTCAGGCCTCTTGCTGGCCTTCCCGGTGTACAGGAGGTCTCGCAGGGTCTCATTGTAAATTTCCACAAAGCTCGCTGTGAAGCTGAACTGAGACACAGAGATGGTTCCAGTATTTATGAATAATGTACATAATATCCCCTTAACAGAAAAAAGGTGCATCTCAGCCACAGAGTGCAGCTGGGAGGTATAAATCAGCAGTGTAATATCATACACTGTGTATAGAATAAACAAAGCTAACGTGACATCACCCGTTGGTTTGTGTATTTGCATGTTGAAGCCAGAAGTGACCATATTTGGATATAAAGGGAGGAATGAGGAGGTGGGTCTGACCTTTAACTCGAGGTCACTGCCTTATATGTACGAGATGTGAGTTCAGGTCTAGTCTCATTGAACTAACCACGCAACTAAATCTTCCCCTTTCTGAAGCCTAATGTCTTCTTAATGATGAAGTGATTTTCAGATGGACCAGATCACTGAGAAGAAGAGTTGACTTTATCTAATGACATCAGAATAATGTGTGGAAAAAATGATTCGATTTTTAAGTTAATTGCAGCTTTTTGGAGTCAGCCTCCAGTGGCTGTCTGTGGTGTTGCACTTTTCCAAACTGTTGCATTGGCCTCATTTTTACTAAGCAACATCTTAGTTTTGGTATTTGGCACCTTTGCTGACGTTTTACGCAGAAAGTACGACAGGATTTCATTGAAAAATCATAAAGTAAAATGACCTTGAGCTGCAGCCATTGTCTGCACGACTAATCAAACTTATACATTTAATAACAGAATCTAACACAACAAAAACTGATAGGGTTAGTACAGCACATGTCTCCAGTCTATAAACTAGTTGATTTAGTACTGATAAAAACATCCAACTTGTCTAATAAAAGCAAATAAATACAAAACAAGCACAGCAGTGAAAGTCAAACCCTTGAATTAGGACTTCAAATGCTTTAACTGTTTCATTTTGATTTAATAAGTGAAAAAAACTCTTTTCTTTGAACATAGTCAACACTGTTTATTTGGAACATTATTACTGTCCTTCCTTTAAAATCAATCACATCCATGTAAATAAAAAACTAACCTCCCAGCCTTGTGCCGATAGTTTATCTGCTGCTTTGAAGATTTGCTGCACGGCCCTGGGAATGACACCTCTGGTCTCATCGTACTCATCACCCTCCATCGTGTACGTCTTTCCACTTCCTGTCTGTCCATAGGCAAAGCAGCAGACGTTGTAGCCGTCCAGTGCTGACTGCACCAGCAGCGAGATCTCCTCGAAAACCTGCAAAGTGACAAAATCTGTGGATTTACTCTTCTTTAAAAAAAAAAAAAAAAAGCCACATAAAAAACAAACAGTCAGCATTCCTTCATAATAACATTTTAATGATACTCATGCGTGTAGTTTACCTCCTGCTGTGAAGTCTGGGGGCCAAACACCCGGTCAAAACTGAAGTTGTAGTTCTTCTGAGTGTCTGCAGTTTTGCCTGTATGAGACTGAAAGACAGAAAACAGCAGAATTGAGTGTGTGATAAACTTACACCACAAAATGTTTCTGCCTCTTCTTCTTTTGTGTCACCTTTGTGGTGACAAGGTACAGCCTGTTGCTGTGACAATCAGGGACATGTCACGATGACATTCAAGCTGTTTAAATAGGTTTCTTTTGTCCACATACATCCAGAGACCTGCTACGATAGCCTGTGGTTTCCTCATCTACAAACATGACTGTGATATTTTAACAGGGTTCTCACCTCCTCTGTTTTGGCCAGTGTTATTGTTTTGTTGTCCGCGGCGGCGAGCTGGATGTGTTTACTGACGCCTCCATCCACCAGTGGACGTACTCTACAAAAGACCCTGATGTTGCCCTGTGTGAGAATTATAGACAAATTATTCTCATTAGTTTAAGAGGAGTCAGAGAGAAAGATCACATTTCTTTGGCTGTGGCAAAAAAAATTGCTGAGTTAGCATAGTACAGGTAATGGTAACTTGTCAACCTCAGCCCATGGATCAGATCGAAGGCCTTTGAGGTGAAGATCAATGGATACATCCCACCATAACTTGCCTTCAGCTCCTGGATGGTGTTATGGAGCCGTCTGCGCTCCATCTCCCCAGCATGAAGCTCGTCCTTCTGCTGAGCCACGGTGTCTTTGAGAGAGCGAACCTCGTCCTCTGTGTCTCTGAGGGTCGTCTGCAGACGGGCCAGTGTTGACTCCTGCACAGACAGCTTCATCTGAAGACAGGGAAAAAAAAAAGTCTTAACTATTTTGCGATTAAGCAGGCCAGGTCTGGCTAATGGTACCTTGATGTATTGACACCACAAAGCACGAAGAACCAATGTGAATGTACCTTCAGAGTCTGCAGCTCTGTCTCTTGGCTGTCTCGCAGAGTCTCCATGACCTTGTACTTGCCCTCGAGGTTGGAGAGCTCCTTCTGAAGAAAGTTCTTATCACTGGACACTCTCTCCAACTGATCCTGTACACCTGACAAGGCCTGCAGCTCCTCCTCGTACTCACTAAATACAATCACACAACAGTACGGACACTGAATTCACTCTCAACAAATTATTAACAGTGATATAATGAGAGGACAATGCTGGATTAAATTTCAAAATAAAACAGTTCTCACACCTGATCTGACTTTTCTGCCTCTCAAGCTCTTTCTCCATTTCAAACACCTTCAGCTGGCTCTGGGCCATCGAGCCTTTCAGAACTTCATTTTCTTGGTTGACAGATTTGACCCTGGTCTGGTAGTTACGGACTTTATCCTCCATGTCGTTGACCTTTCCCCTCAGGTCCCACGGCTGCCGTCGGGTAGCCCCACCCCCACCTGGACATCAGAGCATCATCATTAGAGGCGATTTCTTTCAGGCTCTTGACTCAGTCACACTGTCATGGATTACTGAGCCATTCCTCAGCTGCTAACATTTCATAATGACTAATAAACACCAAGCTCCAAAACTCTAAATTATGGTTTATCATTCATCAAGCTTTGGGTAATTTCAGTTTTCCTTTGTCAAAAATACAGTCATTAACTAGTCAAACATTACCTCACTTTATGACATAATTAAATAACTGACAAGAAGAAAGCAGCATGGATTTCTCACCTGTTTTTGTCCCCGTGGATACAACCGGTTGTTTCATGTTGCCTCCTCTTGCTGCAGTGGAAGCTGTAGACTGTTTAAGGACACCTGAACAAACAAGGAAGCCACAAAGACATTATCTAACACCTCAGTGTACATCTCAAACTCCTTCCTACAACTAAATAAATTAATACAGTCCTGACAATTACATTACAAAGAAAAAAACCCAGCTTATGCAGTTTTAGCCCATCGCCCAGCAGACAGCTCATCTCACCTCTGGAAGGCCCAGCAGCCACAGTGGCAGCTCCTGCACCTCTGACTGGCTTAGCTGTGTGAGGGACAGAGTGAAACAGAGGGGTAGATGTTTTAGTCAAAAGCCACAAGGTAACAAGACAGAAGAACCACACACAAGTTTGGAAAAAGAGGAAAAAAATGTGCTGAAAATAAAAGCTAATCTCTTGTCCAAATTCCTTTAACGCTGCTGCAATCCCACATGTTGCAAGAGTGGTATATGACACAAGCAGACATCCAGAGACCCCCTCCTTACCCAATAATCAAGTCTTCCACTGATCACATATTAGTTATATCTGCAGAAATAATTCTGTGAAGTTTCAGGCGAGGGAGGAAAAACCCAAAGATTGAGTATTGAGACAGTAACTCACAAAGGGGAGCCCTGGTCGCTGCGACAGCCGGTCGCCTACCACCGATGATCGTAGCTGCAGCCTGTGGTTTGACATGGTCTGGGTCCTTACGGATTTTCTTCTGCAAACACAAACACACCAGCATGAGGTGTGAGCAGGGATTCAGCTCTCAATTAAAAATATATATAGATACAGGAATATTAACATATATTGAATACATTATCATTTTAGAGACAGATTAAATCTACTATATGGGCTCCACTGGTTTTGGAAATGATCGAGGAAGATGCCACAACAACGTCTGACAGCAGAATATAGCAACATATATACTGCACCGCTTTAATTACTTATTGACGGACAGAATAAGAATAGTTTATATTACATTAAACTGTACATGGTCACAGTGATTGACAAAACAATTTGCCTGAAGCCCAAGAGAACAAAGTTTATCTAGAAGTGACTGACCGACTGGAATACTTCTAGAGAGTTTGTGACACAATAAATCTGGCACAGAGTCAGTAACTGATAACAAAGCGAATGAAATAACAGATTGTGAAAATATACAAAACACAAACCTGTGCAGGAGCAAAGTCTTGGGTGTTCTCCGAGCTGCTGCTGCTGCTTGTGAGGACCCTCTTGCTTGACATCACTGGCAAGCGGGACATATTTTGCTGGGGACTGAGAGGTAAACTTTCATAAAAACAAATGATCACAGAGCAAAATGCAAACATTCAGCCACTCTAGTTTGTGCCTCGAAAACATTATCACAGAGGTAAGCATCCAGCAATGTTTGGAAAACCAAGATTATTTCACAAGATTTTCAAATTCCCTTTAATAATGTGAGCTGAAAATATTCTGTGTGCTGCATGACAAAACAAGAAATTGATTTTTCATCAGGTTGTGGATGTATTTTCAAATTAGGGTGCCAGAAATACACAAATGATTGACAAACAAATGTAGATTCACATAATATAAGGCCAAAGACATATGAATCTCAGTCTCGGATTCATTGTAAAGCACAGATTCAGTGCTTCATCTGCACTAAAAGTCATGTGCAATTTAGATTTAATTTAAACAAGCTAAAACAACTTTAATTGTTAAAAGTGACACGATTAGAACTTAGCTCAGCATAATCTTCAAATTACAACTAACCACGAAACATACATGTGTCTCCGCCTCTTGAAACACAAATTAGGCAAACCCAGGTGGAGCTGTCTGATGAAAACATAGATGAAGGAATACAAGATTTAGTTCAATGTGGTTTAGCTTCACCCGGTTTACTGTTAGCCATATTAAACCAACTACCACTAACCAACGTCCCTGTTGTTACTGACGGTACCTCCTGTTAGCTTGAGCACAAAGATGCGTCATTAAACTACAGAAAATATCGTTGTAGTTTGATCGTAGTTTTTATAAGATCGACACTGCATTTTTTACACAGTTATTTTTTAAAATTATGGCATAATTACCTCAAAAAAAGCCTGCGTCCTCCCTGTAGATCTCTAACATCCGCCGTCTCCGGCCGTTTGAATTTGAAATTGAACTGTTTTGGTGGGCGCTTCGGGACGGGGTGCCGTGATTGGCTGAGGGAGTGTAGACTCCGCCTTCTTCTTCATTGATGCTTGTTTTGGGAGACGGAGTGTTCCGCTCGGGCGGGACATAGGAGGTTTGGTTACATCCAAAAGGGAACAATCCTGAATTTTTAGAGGTGATGAAATGAATCACACTTTAAGCCTGTGGTTGTGTCACTTTTTTTTCATGTTTGGCATTTTTATAAAGTAATATTTTTAATTTTAAATTATATATTTGTATTTCCAATTATATAATTTATACATAATTGTTTTTTATTTGCATTTTTGGCAAGATTTTCTTCATGCTTTAGTGTTTAAACTGGTCTTTTTGTTATTCCTTAATTGCTGCAAAAAAACAGAACAAAATTCAATTAAGTCCAGACTGTAGTAACTGCAGGCAACTAATATTCTGTGCAGGAGTTAATTTGCTTAAAATCAACCCTAACAGTTACCCAAATGCTGCCCTGCAGTGATAAAAACCATGATCACTGCATGGTTTGCAGCCAGGATTGTCAGAGACTACGGGATCCAGCACGTGAATCTCAGTTTAGCAGAAACAGACTCTTGTCAGCATGTGAATCTTTGACACACTCCTCTTGACCCACTGACTGCTTCAATTATCAAAATACAGCAGGCTGTTCCTCACACAACACCTGGACTACAAATTAAATTATTGAATTATAACCGTGCTGTGCAAAAAATGCGTTATCTTAATTAATTCATCAATTCAAACTCAACAGTCATCAGACAGCAGTTGAACCTCAGATTTGATCCAGTCAGTCACAAAAAATTAAACAATCATACTTCATCAATACCATGCAGTCTGGATTTTAATAAAATAAATCCAACAATGATTTTTTTTTCATCATAAACAGTTTTTGAACTTTATTCTCCTTAAGGGAAGAAACAGTCTGTTCAGATGAGCAAGAGGTGTAACTGTGCATACAGTATGCAAGAGTGTAGCATAAGAGGGCAGTTAATAACTGTATTATCAGGAGCATTGGTAATAACATTAACAAGAATATTGAGAATGGGTTATTTTTCATAAAAAGACACAATGAAATACAAGGAGGAGTATACATGAAGACAACCAGCCCGTTGTATGGGATGCTTGAACCTTTTGATTGGGTAGAGACGGCCTGCGCAGTGTCCCAGGTCGCCTGCATCACAGCTTCAATTAAAGCTATTTAATATATTTGTGGGTAAACAATGTCGTGTGTTGGTTTTCAGATCACAGTAAATGACCATAAATGTTACAGTTTTCTACAAGTTAAACACAACTGGGCCCAATCAGAGTGAACACAGTATGTTTACATTGTGTTTGTGGTTCTCAAAGTGATGACTCTTTACTCTGATACATGTTCTACACTGAACTACAGATAGTTTCATCGAAACATGTGTGTGACTTTTAATTTAAGTCCTCACGACCAACTCAGGTTACATTCTAATTAAAATTAATAGCACCAAGTGTGGTTGTGGTAAAAGAAATGTTGTCATCATACATTCCAGAAACAAATAATCATTCCCATTTAACCATTTATTTGGCCAGATCCCAAACTTCTTCTGCCTGTAACCCATCATCCATGTGCAGACCTAGCTGAGCATGGCTGTTAAAGGGGACCTGGGACACCGGCCAGTGATTTGGTACTTGTTAATTGGAGTTCCTTTAGTTTTCATATATGCTTTACACAAGACATACTTCCCTTTTACAGATGAAAAAGTCTTTTCTATCTATTTTATGTACAGCATACTGCAATACCATAATGCCTCAGATTGATAATAATGTGGATAACATTTGCAATACAGTTATAATGAAAGTAGTAATAATATGTATGAAAAGTTCTTTTAAAAAAAAGATTGATAACAGTACCTGTCAGCCGCTTTTATCACACAATCATTATTTCCCCCAACAACCCCCCTGACGATGACACGCTGGGCTTCCTTTACTCACTGGAGGATAGTAAACCATTATTTCTTTGAATCGTAACAAAAAATGGGAAAAGACGCTGTTGATTGGGACTTTTCTCTCTGTTCCCATCACATTCATGCACTCACTTTGCTTCCTGTCCGTTTGTTCACACGTTCCTCTGTTGGTAGAAAAATACATACATATGATATATTAAAAAAAAAGACAAACGATGACAAACATAGGCGTGAAGTACAAGCTTCATCAAGTGCTTTCTTTATGACCCCTCCCACCCCATCCAACCCCCCTTTTCTCCTCTCTCGGGTTTCCACGTCGCTCTGCTGCGGATTCCTCACATTTAGTGCATTCTTCAACCACTCGCTGTCTTTTGTTCAAATACTTTGGGCTCTGAGGAAGAAATGGTTCCTCAGCTCCTCTGCTCCTCTTGAGGGGAGGTGGGTGTAAATAAGGACACCATGATCTGTGAAATGAACGCTTTGAGATTCAGCTGCATCGCGTTATTTTCTTTCTGCTGCTCCTCTTCCTTTGTGGTCTTTTTCTCAGGTTTCGATTCAGCCTTTCTGATCCATCCTTTGTTGTCCGTGGCACCTTGACAGTGCCATTCAGCACCACTGAAACACATTTACTTAGCCCTTCCTCAGTTCTCAGATCAATACCACTGCACCGCTGTCTCAGTAGCTATGATGGATCTCTACAGTCTTGCCTCGTTCTCTTCTCTCTCCCTTGTTTTGGCTTGAACTAAATAGTGGAGAATGTTCAGATTAATGTGATCTGAATGTCTTTAAAAATTACACTATTCTACAAGACAGCAGAGAATAGTGTAATTTTTATTTTTTTATTTTACAGATATTTTACACCTTCATCCTCTGATGATCCCTCAGAGCAGGACTGCTGGTTTAGGATCAGTGTTTTCCAAAGTAAGTTGATGACTGATTGGCTCAAGGCGATCAAAGGTGAACTGAGAATAAAGATGCTTTAGAGGTTTTCATTCACAAAGTAATCAGATTAGATTTTGGAGTCTGTATAAAACTGCAGAATGTGGCTCCATTGTACAGAATAAGTTACTGACACGTGTCCTAAACCAGCATTTCTACTGAGAGAAGAATGATGAGTGGGCTCAAAAAACTGAGACACACTGTAAAATATCTGTTGTAACAAGTAATTTTATCCTGTATTCAGCATTAAAGCTTCTTAAAAGGGTGAATTAAATTTGACTTATATTTTTGATTGTGTTGCATCATCTGATCAGCTGTTACAAATAATGTCACTCAAAGGTACAGACAGGTGAGTTCACTCATGTCTTCACCCTTTAAGAGCAGATGATGTGTTGATACGCTGGTAAAATGTACATCTAAGAGCCATGTTTCTGGTTTTAAGAAGACTGTAAAACTGGAAACAGTTAAATTACTTGTTCAAATGGACCTTTTTACACTGCAGACACAGGAAGTAATCCCTCAAGCAGAGCGGGAAGACGCAGCCTACGAGTTCATGTGCTCCACCTGTATGGCTGATGTGGAGACAGTGAGGCAGAGGTCTTTGTGGGTCACTGGCAGGTCTGCCACCGTGACCGGTTTGTACTGGATCTCGCTGGCCGACACTGTCTTGTACTGGTGCAGGTCGAACGGGCACGGGACCACGGGTTCTGTGGGCTGCTGGGGTGGCTGGTAGCTGCCTGGAGGTCCAGCGTTAGGGTTCTGGTTGCTGTTGTTAGGG
>OOFC01022275.1:0-10202 GCA_900323345.1 Pseudochromis fuscus
GTGACACTTTAAACAGATTTGGGAAGAACCCCTTGAGATAGCAAGTTGGAGTCTTTGCAGCAAACACAAGTGTTTTCTAGTGTTTCTGCTGATGAAACACTGAATCAGGATTAAAGGATTAGTCCTTCAAAGATTTGTTTTACTAGCACATACTATGAATAACAGGTTCCTAAAGAGAGGCTGCAGCTTCTGACAGATTTATCAGGTAATCAGGGTTTGACAAAGCTTTACAGAAGCTGCTCCTATTTCAAAGACTTCTCCCCTGGTTGTGTGGGAAAGCCCAACGCTGGTGTTTTCCAGTCCTTCTCCCAATCGTCCACCAAACACCTCAGCTGCCACTGACAAATCCACACAGTCAGCCTCCAGATCCATCCAGACGACAAACCTACTGAACTCCTCAGCAGGACATGATGAAAGAATCTTTAAAGAGAGGGATCAATGAAATCTATTTTCACCAGGCTGTGAAAGTTCACTGCTTCCAACAATACACAACCTGTGTTGCAACTTATCAGTGGACATGAGAACATTACTGAAATTGTGATTTTATTTTCCATCTCTCTTTAAAATAGTCACACTCAAAGGCAAATGGTTGCTAATTCAGCAAGTGATTACACCATCAGTGTCTCAAAATAATTAAGTCATACAGATGCTGGCCTTTGCATTTAGGCCGACTTAACAGAAAAAAAAAGCAATTTCAATTTTTGTGCGGAAAAAGGATGCGTGGGGTCCACACATGAGTCAAGGCTGTTCCTCTCCTCGGGATTTAAATATAGCCCAACTCACCATTACTGCTGTCACTCACAGACTTATGGTGACCTTCTGACCTCGCCTGTACAAAAGAGACTTGAAGCCGACACTTCAAAAGCTGCGTGCACTGGTGCAGCAAAACAGACGAAGGGACCCATTTAAGATCATTTTTTTCTCTGAGCTTTGATGCTATCAGGCTGCGGTCTGGTAGCTTGTCATGGTTTTGTTTTCACTCATTTGTCTGATTTTGTCTGCGGTCTCATCTGTGATGAAGTGAAAATGCACGGGAGGCAAGCAGGTGGCAGGTTCCCACAACAATGGGGCAGTTGAACGTTTCTCGACACCTGATGCACAAGGAGAGTTTGTCGGGCTCTGAGTCAGAGGCCACCAGCTCCTGTTGTTGAGTAGCCAGGATGTGTTGGGGATGCACGCCGCTGCTCGGCCACGTGTGGGCGGTGTCTTCCTGTAGACAGTTCACTTTCTTTTCTCTGTCACTTGGCTGCTGCTTTTTAAAATCATTTGCTGATTTACAGCGTGATCATAGAGTTATATGTGGCACTGTAAAATCATTTAGCAATCACTTGTAATGCAGGATAAGTAACAATAAAAGAAACACAGCAAACTTGAATCCAGTACAGCCTCAAAAACTCATTCCTGGGACTTCTTCAAAAATATTCTTAAAGCTGCTGTGATCAGTATTTATTGCTGTGTGATCAGTGCAGCTCAAGTGAAGTTTAACATCCACACTGGTTCAGAACAAATCTTCACACCAAATGCAAAGCAAATTTTTTTCCTCTTGCAAATATTCACCCTCAACAGCCAATAAGAGTACTCCTTCCAGAAACCGTCAACACCCATTTCTGTCATCTGAATGAGATTGCAAATATATATAAATATATTAAATATGGTAAAATGGTAAATGGAGTACATTTATATAGCGCTTTCATGACCTTAGCTAGGTCCCAAAGCGCTTTACAAGGCAACTCATTCACCCATTTACACACCAATGGCTACTGAGCTGCCATGCAAGGCGCTAGCCACCATTGGGAGCAACTTAGGGTTCAGTGTCTTGCCCAAGGACACTTCAACATGTGGACAGGTGGTGCCGGGGATCAAACCCACAACCTTACAATTCATAGGTGACCCACTTTACCACCTGAGCCACAGCCGCCCAATATATGTAGTTGTGCCACAGGAGAAATTTGCTTTGGTGTGAATCCAGCTTTAGGAAGCACTCAGAGAGCACAACCCTCCACCAAGGCATAATCCAGCTGTAGTGATGCTACAGACTGCTGCCCTCTGGTGGAGAAATAGCAACAGTCTTTTTTTAGGATTTTTTAAGATCTGACCTCTGCCAAATTTGTTCCTTACTCTCAAAACAAACAAACAAATGCTCACAAAATACATAATCTTCTTAGTGAAGGTAATTATTGGATGAACTGAAATTTTGTTCTGATATTCATGTTGATGAATCTGACACAATGTTTTAGTTAATTCTATAGGTTGGAATTACCATGACTGTTTGTACATCCATGTGCACCTCGGGATTAACTGTAATATGTGGTCATCTATTGATTTTTCATATCGTGCCATCATCAGGTGGTCTAATTTATTGCTAAACTAAGATGGTAAACATCAACATTTCAGTAGTGTCATTGGTGAAGATGGTTTCCACTGATATTTACCTCATGGTGTTGCTATGAAACCTTTTAAAGAATTAAAGCTAAATACATAAACTAGTAGAAATACACTTTCCCGCTGCTCTATGGATCATTTTAGAATATTTGTTTTATGACTTCAAAGATGTAATCTGATTACCAACAGCAAAAATAGAGTGAGTACTGGTTTACATATGCTATGTGGCAACACTTGTGACTCTAAATGAATGCTAATGTTGCTCCACATCTGTTGGATCTGTAAATAAGCAACTGCTAATTACCAGTTTGTTATATTAATATAATGCCAGTAATGTTTCAGTGTTGTTTTCAGATTGTCACAGCTTCCCTAATAACATTTAATAGAGGTTTAACTTAGCAAATGATTGTTATATTTACTGCATATGTCTCAGTTTATTACTTGCCGACAGCAATGAGATTTTTTATTTCTATTCGCGGCGATGGAGGTGAAACAATCAGGTTTGCCAGACTGCTGGAAGTCTCAGACAACAGTCGTCTTCAATTCAGTGGGAATTCTTATCACACCCTCAATAAACTCTTGTTGTTTTCTTATAACCTTTCATTTAATTTTTCTGAGAAGTTAGGGTTTCCTTTTTTTCTGCCATTAAAGACGCCAGAACAAAGTACTTCCTGTATCTTGGCCGCAGAAAGCGCAAACAAGTACATGGGTTCACTGTAGGATAAAGGCTCGCATCCCCTTAAATAGATCCCTTATAGGCTCTGTGTCGTCCAACCACAAGCTTCTCTCCCTGACAGTCCGACCGCAGCGCACAGTTGGTTGTTCCTCAATTATTTTAACGGAGGGTTAACATTGAACATGATGACAAAGATGGCCACAGAATCAAAGAATGGGTGTGTGAACGGGCCTCTGCCAAGTCCTCCAGCTGCATATAGAGCAGAGGAGGACAGAGCGGCACTAAAATCAGCTGCGAGGAAAAATAATACGGCTTCGACTCGAGCCGACTTCTTCTGAGAAACATGAAGGAAGAGTTATGACACAAGGGAGATGTTAACATGACACATTAGTGGGAGAGTGACACACCCAATTCCAAGGAGGCCTGTTAGACTTCACCAAAATGTACGACACCGCCACCATGTTCTCATGTCAGCAACACCCGCAGAAACTCATGAAGACGGGTGTTGAATGATGCAGTGACAGCTGTAGTTTCGATTTTAAAACACATCACCTGCTTGTATCAAATTTTTACTTCATGTTGGAAAAAACAACTGTTAAATCAAATTATTTTTAAATTTTATTTTAGTTAGTTTAGTTAGTTATTTATTGGATTGGGACTACCGTATTTTCCGGACTATGAGCTGCTTCTTTTTTCCGATGCTTTGAACTTATTAGAACATTTTCACCACAGACTGTAAATAGTAATGTAGGAAGCAGGTGGGGTGCAGAAATGAGGCCAATGCGGGAGTACAAAAAAAGCGCAATACTCCTGATGACCACTGGAGGCTGGCTCCAAAAAAATTGGAGTGACTTAAATTAGAAAATCGTTACCAGTGATGTGGTGGCACATCTGGAAAAAAAAAACATAATTAGTAGAAGAAGAAGAAGAGGATTTAGGGGCGTGATTACCGTATTTTCCAGACTATAAGCCGCTACTATTTTCCGACGCTTTGAACTTAAACACCGGTGTTTCTCATGTATTGGCGGCATGAAGCTCTTTGTCGTTTTACAAGATAGCAAGCACCGTGCCGCCGATACATTTAGCGTTGTGACATCAGACCTGGTCACAGTGGATGACATGAAACTCTTCGAATAAATTCAATAGCGGCTTATAGACAGGTGTGCTCAATAGTCCGGAAAATACGGTAATTTCCATCTGTAGTCCCACAGCTTAGGGTCACACAGGGGTAAAGTACAGACAATGAAATTACATTCAACATTCACATTTTACACTTACAGGCAACAACTACACTTTTAATATCTATACAATAATAGTTCAATACAATAATATATAAAAGCCCACTTTACAAACTCATCCCAGTCATAATTCTTAAAAACACAGTTTCCAGAAATTTTAATAATAAGAAGAAATTTTAATAATAATAAAACTTTAATAAGTCAATCAAGTGTTTTTGGTGAGTGTATTTTTGTGCTACCATTTGTTTAAACTCACAGTGACATGAAACAATCTCCCTCCTTCAAATGCTCAGATTTAAAACTCTGCTTTCTTGTCTTTCATTTCCTAACAGCAGCCAGAACTGTTTATTTTCCCATCTGCAGCGCTCGTCCCTAAAACCAGAGTCCCCCTGCCCCGCCTGTTACTTTTCCCGGATGCAAGTATGTTATAGACCAGAGACACATTATGGCCCCCGGGGACCGGACCTCACTTTCCAGGTTGTGTTAAACTCACCAGGGCCCACACACTGGTGTGTGAGCAGGAGCTGACCCTTAATCAGCGAAGCTTTGTCAACAACAACTGAGAGCCACAATTATCTTCCCTGTAGATAGGTGGGTTGTGTACTGGGGTCTGGGGGTTGTGGAAAGGGAAGAGGCTGTCAGGGGGGGAAGAGCCTGGCTTAACCTCTGTGGCTCGTGTTTCTACTGTGCACTAATGGACGCCTGTCATCATTATGGACAGAAACAGGAGGGCGCCTGCCAGCTGCATGACCCCCATAAAACAGAGCAGGAAATCCTAACAGGGAATGAAAGGGAAAGATTCCTCTTCTCTTCTTCTCTTCTCTTCTTCTTCTCTTCTCTTCTCTTCTCCTCTCTTCTTCTTCTCTTCCTCTTCTTCTTCTCTTCCTCTTCTTCTTCTCTTCTCTTCTCTTCTCTTCTTCTTCTTCTTCTTCTTCTTCTTATTCACACTGCAAACTTGCACTGTCAGACATTATCACATGTACCCAAGCAAGGAAGGAAAAGTTGAGGTGTTGATTTTATTGGGATGCATATAAAGTGAATAGTCATTTTCACATTCACTGCACAGTTCATTTACCCTTGTTGTGCATTCCAGTAAACTCTCCCTCTCTGTTCCTCACCTCTGTTAAGAGTCTCCACTTGTTTTATAATGCTGCTGTCACGCTGGGAGGAACCTGTATAATTATTACATACAGTTGGATCACCCTTTGCTCTGTAACCAAAGTCCAGGGTCTGTAATGTGACAGGACTTTGTCACACCTCTCTCAGTGGTGTCCACTGAAACGTGACAGGCACTTTATCAGAGGGCCTACCTATCAGATCCCCAGGAGTTCATGCACAAACACGCTGAACACAACGTCCCCAGGAAGCCAAGACTCCTTATTACAGCCAATAAGATAGCGAGATGAGCTTTATTGTCGTTCTGGGGCTACACATTAATCCACCCTGCTGGATCCTGCAGAGCCCATCATGTGATAACTTTAGTCATTACCAGTAGTACAATCATAATTACTGTGGAGTCTTTCAGGATGTGGCAATGCAGAAAAAAGATGGTGTCATAATCCCTGCAGGAGGCAACAGTGGACAACACACACAAATCTGAGCGAAACTAATTTTCAAGAGCCACAGTTTTATAACAAACACCGTGTGAGAGAGGAAGAAAGCTCACACACCCATGAACGTCTGTATTTTCCTACGCATGTCTGCGTGTCTGTATGTGTGCCATGTCCATGGAGACATCAGTGTGCGTGTGTGATCGCTGCATGATTCACAGTGTCACAACTGTGCGCAGAAACGACTGGACATCCTGAGCGGAAACCGCAGCCAGCGAAGCTGCGTTTTCCTGCGACATACAACCGAACACTCTCACAAAGAGTCACTTGACTGGACCCTCATATAGGAAGTGAAAGAGGAAGCCCCTCGTCCATCCTGTCCTCCATCCCAATCTCTGCTCTGCACTTCACGTGAAGTCACTCTGACAGACGATCCCCCACTATGAGGTTTTGCTGTTGCAAAACAACTGTGAAAGAACTGGCTGAGGCTGGAAACGCTATGCTGTTGGGGGTCAAATGTCTGGTCAGTTGACATTTAGCCACAGAAGATTAGTGCCAATCACTATCTTCAATACAGAATTCACTTATTGATGTAAAGAATATTTACTCAGCTGATCAAATAATTCCTGTGAGTGACACAAACATCCATTGTATATCTAATCTTTGACAGTTTTCGTGACAGTGGGTCAGCAGCTCTTCAACAAGACACTCGGTGTTTGGACAGTTGAGCTGGACCAAACCAACACCGTCAGGGGGGAAATGGGTATGATATCACAGATGGAAGTGGTAAGTGACGTTCGACTGTGGGGTCTTTCAGCCTGGCCGTCCCTCGTGGTTCGAGGCCTCTGGCTGTGTTCATTGGTGTTAGTGTACGTAGCCTGGCAGCCTGCATTCCTCTGCCTCTCCCCACACAATGGTGAGTATCTGCAGCATTCCTCTGTCTGTGTCCGCTGTCTGAGACGCAGCCAGGCCTTGGCAAGCCCCAGCCAAGAGGCTGGCACCACGATCAACTGATTCTGATGAACACGTCGTGAGTGCTTCCTCTGAACGACAGCCAGTCGCAGGCTTAATTTAATGTGTAAAAGTGCGTTATAGTTAAATTTAGCGTGGTCATCTGCAGAGGAGATTTTGAAATGATATAGAACATGATGATGCTTCCTCTTTAACCTGCTTCATCATCTCATTGTGATTTATTACATGCAACTGTTCCTTATTTCGTTTTTTAGAAAATGCAAGCGCTCTAAACCGTTCTCCCCGCTCTTTATCCTTCTCCAGCTATTTTGCTTTCTCTCTTGTTCTGATGCCACAGCCGTGCAGACACCTTTCCCTCCTGCTGACTCAGTAGCCAGCCTCAGGCGCTGTGGGCTCGGGGTGTTGGTGGCAGGGAGCGCAAAGGGGAGGGGGGGAAGTGCGAGGCTCCCACATCAGGCCCACCAGCCTATCACATGCGAGGGAAAAGAGCTGGCTAATCGTTTCTACAATGGCACCCTGCACACTGTCACACAGTACCACAAACCGCTCTCCCCACCAACACTTCTACTGTATTATTCCTCTGTTGCTTAGGAATCCACATGTGATGTATGCAAGTGCGTAAACACTCGACCGTGAACACGGAAATGTTCAGATTTGAAAGCCGCACCTATTAAAATACATTGTGTATGTGTGCAAACCTTGCATTAAATATTCTGCAGTATCGCGTCTGCATATATGAACATTTAAACAAGGTCTTTTAATCTGCATGTTGTAATTTTGGACATTGCATTGAGTATGTAATTTACAGGACACATTCAAATGATACTGGTTAAGACAAAGTTAGAGAACAGATCATTAAATTAATAAAAATTTATAATGAGTTTTAATTTCAGACAGGAGTCATCTAAATATGTTCACTGTTAATAGACACATAATAGACACCCAAATACTTTAAACTATAGAAGTAAATAAAATATGTTCAGTGTCATTGTCGTCTGTTTATTTTCTGCTCCATCCAGGATGTGCAGTAATCTACGTCACACACTCCCAGAGCAGCAGGGCGACCTTCAGGGACCGGGCCTGTTTTCAGAAGGAAAGTGCTTTTGCACCTGTGGTGTGACTTTAGAGCTGCTTTCCCTCAACTGAGCGGCGAGGTCAAAACTGTCAGGGGTCACACATGAAAAGAGAACCTGGTTTCCAGGGCTAAAGCCAGGTGCTGTTAACCCAGCCACCTGCCAGACTCAACCCTCGCAAAACAGCCGAGCAGTGACAAAGTCTCCGCTGACAGTGGAAACACGCTCCCAAATTTTCTGCGCAGAGGCCGTAACAGAGGTTATAAACTCATTTTACAATGTGACTACTTATCACACATTATCACGCTGGCCTTGGAACTACTACGGTCATCCAAATATTATTGTAGTCGTGAACTGAGAGTGATCTGTGTTCTGGAAATTTTCCTGAGGATTTAAAAAAAAATAACATATCGAGAGAGAAAATGTCTTCGCAGCGCAGAGCAGTGCTGTGGTTGTTGTTTCTCTCTTCCTCTGTTAATGAATGCAGAGGTGATCTGTTTGTCTGAGGAAGGGAGCAGAGGGGAAGCCTGATTTCCACTGCATTTTATCTGTGCCCCACAGCCCCTGCCAGTCAGCCCCCTGTGCTTTTACATGCTGTTGTCCCACCGGAAGCAGCACTCCATGAAGGGCAAAGGTCAGGGAAGGAGAGAAAGCCACTTGTCCTTTCATTCAAACTTAACTAATAACAACACTGCGATTGTTCCTCTTCTCATTTGTTGTTTTGCTCTGAAAATGTTGGTGTGTGTGACTGTGAGCGTTTTTAAAAATGTAATAATCCATAGTGTTTTTATATTACAAACCTATAGCGTGGTGACAGTGTTTTTGTTGTTATAGCCACACTGTGGACAAATTAATCAACTTCTGCTCATATTTACGCTGACACGGCTCTAACTGACACACTGCAGTACCCTAGGTTTAGTCTACAAATGTTCTGTTGGATGTATGAATTAAAAACATTCATTTTATTCCTTTTTTAAAGTGAATATAACTATTAAAAAAGCTGAAATTGCTCCCATAACCACAACAAATTACATTACCATAATGAAAAAACCCAAGAAAATTGTGCATGTGAAGTAAATATGTGTGTGTGTGTGTTTGCAGGATCTGTCACCAGATGAGCCACAATTTTAAAAAGTCACAATAGGTTTATTGATCCATAGTAAATGAAAAACATAATAAATGAAAAACAATTTGCATATATTTTTTTGCATTATTGTATATTATCTTAAAAAGAAAAGCAAATAAAGAACACATCTGTCCAGCAGAATCAGCTTCGTAAAAATAACAGAAGTGTAATTTTTCTAGCATCATTCTTTTCAGTAGGTTTTCTATTAATAAAGCATCAACACAAAATATAATTTGAGCTACAAAAACTAAGCAAAGCAAAATCACCAAAATGAAGCAGTAACTGAAGCAGAAGGATCAAAGTTGTATATCAATAAAAAGCTGATGTCATCTGATTTCAAGTATCTCCTTTCAGACAAAATACAGATATGCCTGTATAAAATAAAAACATCTCATACATGTCCTGCATGCATGCTTCATTGCAATTTTCCATTCATACATTGTTGCCTAGTTTTATCTATTACAATTATTTGAGTCATATCCTTATGCCCGAGATTATTTCAAACTTGATGTATCCGTGGGATTGTTTGTTAAAGAGAGAGACGAGCTGTCAACATAATGTCTCCCTATGGAAGAATCAGTTCTGCGGGAAACCGACAAACTCACATTAAATACTCGGGTGAGGAAGGGTTGTCACTGGTGGAGCCAGTTTCGTGGTAACAGTTTGCGCCGGACAGTTTCTCGCATTTAAGTTTGTATGCGTCCCTCTCCCGCATCAGTCTGTTGAGTTCATGTTTCAGCTGCTCGACCTGTGACGCCAGGTTCGTCTTTTCGTGCTCCAAAATGTGTTTCTGCTGGACGCGCTTGTAGCGGCAGGACTGTGCGTAACCTCTGTTTTTCAGGGTCCGGCGCTTCTGCTTCAGACGCATCACCTCGTCCTTGCTCAGGCCTCTGAGCAGCCGATTGAGCTCCCTGACGGACATGGACACCAGCTGGTCGTCTGAGAAGTGCGCATCTGCGTTGGATCGCCTGTCGTGGCGGCTGTGCTGCTGTTGGAGATGGTGGTGCGCACCGAGGACCTGCTGATCCTCCGGCGACTGAGGGGACGCGCACCCTATGTCATCTTTTAGATATTGGTCTTGGCAGTGACTGTTGGGCATACCTTGCATATCGGGGTGACCCGGAAGGCCCGGGTAGTGCTGGACAGGCTCGTTCAGGTGGCCGTACCCCTCGTAGTCAGGCTGGA
>OOFC01022285.1:2448-12947 GCA_900323345.1 Pseudochromis fuscus
CCCCCTGTATCCCCCCCCCCATCATTATCATCTCCATCTCACTATCTCCCTCTCTCCATCTGTCCCTTCTTATGAAATAAAGTATGAATCCATTATTCATTCATTCAAACGTATCTATCATCGCCGTGTGCTGCACCGTGCCCCTTATCTGCAAAGCTGCTTCTTCTCATTGTGCCTCAGTTATTCACCACTCGTACTGAAAACACCACAACACTGGGGAGCGGGTGTTTTTAGCGCTGACAGGAGTGGTTCGTGAGGCAGTAAAAATCCCTTCAGGGGATTCTCCTGTCATAACAATAGCAGTGGCAGCTTAAAATAACAGTAGTTTGTGTGGAGGGTTTATATAAAGCAATAAAACATGGGGAGCTGCCAATGCACAGCACATAAATACTGAATCATTTGTGTGGTAAGACGCAGCTGATGCTACCAGGAGCTCATGTTATCCACTGTCAGCTGCACGTCTCTGTCACAGCTCGGTCTGCACAGCCCAGCATGATGAGGTTTAACCAGGACTGGAAGTACACCAGTAACTGCATGCTGGGTTCATTTAACCCAGTAATATGGGTGGTTCTGTCCAACAGTTATGTTGTTATTACCACAAATTATTGTTTTAATCCAACATTTTGTTGGTTTATCCAACTGTCTGACATTTGTACCTCTGATTCTGTTCGTTTTATCCAAAAAATATGTTGGTTTCACCCAAGATTTTGTTGGTTTTACTCTACATTATGTTTTTTATCCAAGATTTTATTGGTTCTATCCAATATAATGTAATTTCTACCTCGAATTATGCAGTACTCACCCCACTTTTCTTGTTTTAATCAACATTTTGTAGTTTTTATTCAGTATTTTGATGTTTTTACCCCAAATTATGCTCTTTTTACCCAACATTGTTGTGTTTTTAACCAACACTTATTGGTTTTAATCCAAAATTATCTTGTTTTTACCCAATTTTTTTTGTTTCTATCCAATATAAAGTCATTTCTACCTCAAATTATGTAGTTTTCACCCAGCTTTCCTTGTTTTAACCAACATTTTGTAGTTTTTATTCTTTTTTTGTTGTTTTTACCCCAAATTACACTCTTTTCACCCAACATTCATTGGTTTTAAACCAAAATTATGTTGTTTTCAGCCAACATTTCATTGTTTCTATCCAATATGTTTCCACTTCTACCCCAAATTATGTTGTTTTTATCCAACATTTTGTTGTATTAAAACAAGATCTGCTCTTTTTATCAAACATTGTTTTGTTTTCACCCAAGATTTTGTTTTTTTAGCCAATATTTTGTAGTTTTACTTCAGTATTTTGTTGTGTATTTTATCCACCAGTAACAGAAACCAGTCCATCTTCCTGTGTGAAGTTGACCCAGTGTGTAGTTGGTCCAGTATGTACCAGTTCTGGGTGAACAGCACCCAGCATCTTTGATGTCTTGCACTAACAGTAAAACAAACACAGTTAATAGAAGAAAGTGGGAAACAGTCGCGTCCTTTTCTCAATTAAAATCCTCCTAAACCCTCAGTGCAGGACTCTGACAGAGCAGCGAGAGCGTCCTTTTTGTTTCCAGGACTCTTGGCTGGAGGTCAGCGTCTGTCAGACACAAAGTTTCCAGGTGAAAAAACAATCTGGCTTTTCTGTCCAGGCTCGAGCAGCTGAACATCTGGAAGGTGTTTCTGAGCAGCCAGTGTCCACAACACGAAGCAGCAGCGCTGCCCTCGCTGCCTGTAATTAATCCATTCACCAGAACAGGCTCTTCAAAGGGAATTGCAGATCACAGCTCGCCACATCCGACCTAATGCGAGCGGACAGGAGGTCACGGCCGCAATAACACATGTCCCCGTGTCTCTGTGCAGGATGCTGGAGGACGACCTGAAGATCAGCAGCGACGAGGAGGAGGCCGAACAACAGGTGAGCTCCCTCTGCTCCACGTCCAGTCGCTTCATTATCACACATTATCCTCCCTCCGGTGGTCACACACTGACACACACTGCACTGACTCAGCTGTGCACATCTGACAGGGGCTGCTGCATCCAGACCCTTTACTCACTGTTTCCAAAACCATCCATTCATCATTCATCCCCCGACTTCCACGTGTGATTCAATGTCTCTGATCAGATACAGATACAGACACTCAGTCAGTCACAATCTATGGATTTCATAAAGAAAATCTGGAGGTTGGTGTAATCGTGAATCAATAAGTAAGATTTAGTGAAAACACTATGTGCTGGTTACTTTAATCCAGGACGATGGACTGTTTTTGTCCAGTAGATAAAATCAACAACATACTGAGTGAAAACAACACAATTTGGGGTAAAAACATTTTTTAGTGTGTGTCCGTCTGCACCATCCAATCAGAGCACATTTAGAAATAAAGTCCCGCCTCCCACAGAGGTCAGTTACCTGCAGCTGAGCTAATTTAAACCAGAGTCACCATGTGGGGAAACGGCATCTGGTCAGAGAGCTCAAACCTCCACCAGGTGTAATCTAGCTGGAGAGATGCTGTGGACTGAACTCTGTCGCCCTCTGCTGGAGAAATAACATTGTGTCATTACAACACTCCCCCGTTAGAGACAGAGATGTTCCTGCAGGTTTTTGGTCATTGGTCGCTAACATGACGCCACCTGTTAGCTTGTGGACAGGAGTTTGGTATTTCATCGTGGCAATGTTGGTTGTTTGGAGCAGGAAGTGACCATATTTGGATGTGAAGGGAGGAGTCAGGAGGCGGGTCTGACCCTTGAACCTGAGGACACTGTCCAATGAGGACTGACTGAATATTTCAGGATTGAAAATGAGGATTGTTGAATTGAAGTCAGATGGAGTCAGAGTGTTTTGGAGCCGGCATCTAGTGGCTGTTGGTGGTATTGCACTTATTTGCACTTCTGTACTGGTTTCACCTTTTCAGACCCAGTTACTTGTGTGTAACACCGTCTCTCTCCAGGTTGTCGAGATCTTTTCAGTGGTGTTTCTGTGATGTTGCCGACACACAGACCAACACAGAGGGAATCAGACACATTAACAAATAAACAAGTTCAAATTAAAGTCCACAGATGATCTTCATGTGACATCATCAAAAGCTGCGGACGCCTTCGTGATGACATCATCTTCACATTTATGGAGCGATCATGAAGTTGAATGTGACACGAACACGTAGAGAAGTGAGTCAGAGTGAAACCAGCAGACACATAAAAAGGAAAATTCACAACCCTGTTAATACTTTGAAATTCAATTATTGGCTAATTATTTAAAGAGAGATTAAGGAAATGTAATGATCATCTATTTTTTACTTTAAGTTTTGTAATGCATCATTTAAATGCTAATTTCATTCATCAATTTATAATAGCTTTTTAAATTGATCAATTTATTACGTGATTATAATTAAACACGCTGCGTCAGTCGGTCGGAGCTCCAGTCGCACACTTCAGGCTCTGTGCACTAAATATGATGGGATGTTATAACAACTGGTAAATATTAGACTAACTACCTGCTGGGCTCATTTAACCCAGGACTTTGTTGTTTTATTTTTACTGTTATTATTGGAGGATCTGTTGTTTTTATTCAACAGTTGATTATTTTACACCCATCTCACTGAGCTACATGAACCCAGTTAGTCCAGTACTGACCCAGTCCCGGGTTAAAACATCCCTCAGAGTGTGTGCAGTCATGTTGGGGGTGTGAAAACAGAGAAGCAGCTGAAGATCAAAACTTTCAGACGCCGTCACTGGTCTGATGTGTACTGATGTGTGAGCGGGGAGGGACCCCGGGGGTTTAACTCGCCCCGGGCCACCCTCCTCGTACGGTCGCCCTGCTCTGCCCGTCTTGTTTTCTTGCGGAGAGTCGGCGTGGCGTCCCCCCTCTCCTCTAATCACCGTCATCTCACACTAATGATGCCAGAGATGAGTTCAAAGCAGTCGGCGGGGGTCGTGCTGCCGCCCCCTCCCCCGCTGTGCGGACGGATATCAACTCATCAAAGAGTCGGTGAGATATTTTCTGCTAATGAAAAGATACCGATTCCTGACACCAGGCTTTAACCGGCCTTCTGATTGTATAATTACCATGATGGCAGATATTATAATTATAAACGATGGCAGGTCATTTATAGTGGTTTCACTTATTATAATTATACTGAAAGTAGATCTGTTAATTACAGATAGTCAGAGTGCGTTCACAATTGTAGCGAGTGGTTTCCTTAATCACAGGGATTATATATGATTAGTGTTAGTGGTGGGATGAATGGGCAGGATGAAATACAATATGTAACACTCAGTTTTCTCCTTTGTCTGAAATGTATATTCATTGTTTGCTCTGCTGCATCACTCGGCTTTTATCTTCTTCTCAAAGACTCAATGGGATGAAAACTCTTGTTCCCACATCTCCTGCTGTTTTACATCATTTCTCTTCCTTTGTTTTCTTGTTGGAAAATATTTCTGAAGATGTTTCTTAAACCTTCAATGGTTTGTGCCTCCTACAGGTGTAAACAGGTGTAAACAGGTGCATCATCACAAACACTGAAGGGGAGGTGTGTTCAGGTCATGTGACTTCACACCAACATTAAAATATGTATTAAAATCCAAAATGTAGCTGAAGACGCTGGTTGTTCACAATACCACCAACAACCACCAGGTGATGCTCCAACTGACTTCAGTTCAAAAATCCTCAAACATTCAGTCAACACATTTCTCCACAAGTCATTCTGATGTCATCAGATAAAGTCAACTCTTCTTCTCAGAGATCTGGTGGGAGGAGTTAGGGGCGGGGCTAGTCTGATTGACAGCTCTGGTCTCCAGTGATTTACAGCTGGTTTGGAGACTCATTCATCAGTGAACTCCAGTCTCATCCTCATTGGACAGTATCCTCAGGTTCAAGAGTCAGACCCGCCTCCTGACTCCTCCCTTCATATCCAAATATGGTCACTTCCTGCTACAAACAACCAACATGGCCACGTTCAAATCCCAAACTCCTGGTTTCAAAACACCAGCCCACAAATTAACGAGTGATGTCACACTTGCTTCATCCATTGTGTAATCATACAGTTTAATGCTGCGTTTCATTTGTCTCGGAAGTCGGAGCTCGGAATGATGTCACATCCCAGTTGAATGCGTTCCAGATACAAAGTCGGAAAAAATGATGGCGGCGTCCATGGAAACGACCCTCGCGCTGGTTATGGCTGAATATAAACAGCTTTTAGACAATTTTACACTATAGATTAATGTCTGTATATAATCTATATGGGAAACTCCGACATGGAGCAGCGTTCCATTTGTAATTTCCCAGTCAAATGGAACGCAGCACATGGTCCTGAGTCACTTCTGGAGGCGGCCTCTAGTGGCCATTAGAGGAACTGCAGTTTTACACATGTTTGCATTAACTTAGATTAAAAAAAGTAAATATAAAAACATGAAACATATTTCATGTACATCAGGAGGGTCGGTGGTCAGAAAAAAGTATTTTCTATTTGATTGTGTGGGACTGAGTGTGTCTCCTGGAGAATGTTGAACTTCCCTTTTATATTTCATCCACACATCGTCTGTCTGTGTATTTTTATCTCGTCGTCGATCTGTGTGCGAGACAGACATGGAGAGTGATTTAAATAAACAGAGTGGGAAGTGAGGAAGACAGAAAGAAAGAAAAGAAGCGAATAAGTTAGTGGGACAGAGGAGGAGGAGGAGGAGGAGGAGGAGGAGGAGGACGGGGGGAGAAAGACAGAAAAAGAGAGGAGACAGACTGATAACAGCACAGACAGGAGGCAGAGATAAAGATGGAGACAGAGCGAGGCTGAGACACAGAGCGAGGCTGCCGTCAATTCACTGGTATTTTTCTGTGCATGCTGTTAACAGGCTTATAGCAAATGAGTGCACGGTGTATTATCAAGCTTTTATAGCCTCAAGTAAAACACAACACACACACACAATCAAACACACACAGTCGCATTACACACACACATTCATGCAGTGTAACCATGTTCACTCACAAGCATTTACACCAGCAAACACACACACACACACACACACACGGTGTCATTAGTATGCCGTGGCACAGCGCTGTGAGGGCAGCAGAGGAGTGTGATGAATATGTTTTTGGCACAGAGTAAAAAAAAAGAGACGGAGGGAGAGGAGGGAATTGAGAGGAAGAGGAGACGGCGAGGGAACGAGTGGTGGTGGGAAAAGAGAGAGAGACGTTCCTAATGACTTTAGAAAGTGACAGAAAAAAACAGCAACCCAATTACCGCTGCAGGACTGTCCTTTGTCTCTATCTGCCTGGATTTCTCTCTCGTCTCTCTGCGAGCTCATGATGACAGATCACCTTGGTCGGAGCAAAGTCACAAACTTCTGTCACTGTATAAAAAGCTCAGCTGGTGAACAGCGACGTGCTCGTTTCTGCTGCACAGACACTGAGCGGTTGTCGTACGTGTACCATCACATGACGTCTGGGACGTTCAGGTCGACATGAAATGTAGAAATACTTCAAACAGGATGAAGATCAATGATTAGTTTCTGTAATCGTGTCGAGATAAAAGCCCAGTACTGGACAGAAACCCTTCACTTTCTAAAACCAGGCTTTTATTGTGAAATATCCACAGCTGTTACTACCGGGAACTAGAAAGGTCAGCAGGTGGAGCAGCTTCTTGTTTTTGGAGAGACACTACAGTACATGGTGCTAATGTTAGCTAGTGATGTTAGCTAGTTAGCTGTGGTGTTTGGTTGTGTTTCCATGGTAGGATATGATATATGATACGATACGATACGATACGATACGATACGATACGGTACGATACATTCGATCCCCTGGAGATGATGTTTCTTTGTGACGTCACACCTGATCAGGGGTCACAGGAGGTCAGGAGCAGCAGTGGAGCTTTAAGGTAAATCTGTGGATGGACTCAGCTTCAAAGAAACAAACATATTAACCTTGAGGGTTTGTCACAGGAAACCAGGCGGTGAAGGCGTTGAGCAGTGCCCAGGATTAATTATAGCTGCTGCTGATGAAGGTCCATCTGGTCAATGAAAAGCTGACAACACTCTGTGGTGATTTACAGAGGACATGTTTGGCTGAGAACAAGAGTTTATCTAATGACATCAGAGTGATCTGGTGGTGGTGACTGTAGAAGTTCAAAAAGTACCACCAACAGCCACCAGGTGCTGCTCCAACTGACTTCAATTCAAAACTCCTCATCTTCAGTCCTGAAATATTCATCAATACATTTCTCCACAAGTCATTCTGATGTCATCAGATAAAGTCAACTCTTCTTCTCAGAGATCTGGGGGGAGGAGTTAGGGGCGGGGCTAGTCTGATTGACAGGTGGTCCATCTGAAAAGCATTTAATCCTGTTGAGGGGGCGGGGTTAGCTTGATCGACAGCTCTGGTCTCCAATGACACTAGAGCTGAACTCCAGTCTCATCCTCATTGGACAGTGTCCTCAGGTTCAAGGGTCAGACCCGCCTCCTCACTCCTCCCTTCATATCCAAATATGGTCACTTCCTGCTCCAAACAACCAACATGGCCACGTTCAGATACCAAACTCCTGACTTCAAAATACGTGTCCACAAACTAGCAGGTGACATCACAGAGACTACGTCCATGTTATGTCTGTGGTCACACACCAGGAGGAAGAAGTTTGATGAGGATACACAGACTCAGCCTTTGGCCCTGAGGATGTAAACCAGTGTTGAGGTGAGACACAGTGGAAGTATGACTGTGTTCAGATCTTTAACATGTGGTATCTCCACCTCCTGATCCTCACTGACCTTCTGCTGCAGCGATGGCCACTTCCACCTGACCATCCGAGACATATATTTACAAAGTGACCTCCAGTCACAGTTGTTCTCGGTTTAAATGGCAGAATCATGTTTTCACAAATAAATAAAGAAAATGTGAAGCAGAGACGTTTGTGGAGAAGACGAGGACAGAGGGACAAAGGTCAACACACCGCACAGAGGACAACTTTAATTAAAGAAGCTCCAACCTGAGCTCCTGGAATAATTATGCTTATTTGAGGCTGTGGTGTCCGTCCACCCGGAGTGCCTTATTGTCTGGATAATGACCGGTTGTGCTCGGCGGCTGCCTCCTCATTTGTTTATTCCCGGGGTAAATGATAGGTGTAGTGTCTCAGAGCTCAGATTATGTCCAGCGGTGTGGACACTGTGTTACAAATTATGTCATTCAGAGTTCAGTGAGTCCACTATAAAAACAACAACATCTTCAAAACAGGATAAACGTCCAGCAGCGCGGACCAGAGAGAAAAAATAGAAAAAATAGAAATCTGAAATGACAGTTTGTGTCATTTCTGCCTTTTAATGAAGAATATTTACACCTGGAAAAATAATGAAGCTGAATGAAGCTTTTTGTTGTGGAAACTTCCAGAAATGTACAAAAGATATTTGTGAATGAACAAACACATTCATGTAAAACTAGAAGCTCAGAGAAAACTACTGTGTGGTTTGAAGTACGTGAAGCTGTGCACTGGGAGCACTGGGAGCACTGGGAGAACTGGGAGCACTTAGTGAGGGTAAAATTACTGCATTAATGTAGATTAATCCATCATCATGATTAATCTGATTAACAGTTTTAACGCAGTTGATCCATCTCAACACATTTCAGGCAGTTTGTCCAAGTGGAGTCACCATCACACCTGCACCAACAGGAAGTTAATCCTGTGGTGACAGGAAGCAGAACCAACCAATAGAAATGGAGGATGCTAAACAGCAGGTTGGTCCTCTCCATAGGAAATGCAGGAAGAAGTTTTCTTTTCAGTTTAAAATACCACATACATTAGCACATACTGCTAGCACTTTGGCTAACGCATCACCCACCGTGTGACAAACCAGCCTCATGCAAAATGAAACGTGATTAACAAAGATTAAAATGTAACGATATTTAATCGTGATTAATCGAAATTAATCTACATCAACCCTGTGATTAATCTGATTAAAAAGTTTAATTGTAATTCTATCTATCTATAAGTAAGTACTTATGTAACTAACGATCTGTCAAACTTTCTGAGTAACAATCTAACTAACAAACTAACGATCTGAGTAACATTCTAAGTAACTAAGTGTCTGTCCACCTCACTAACCAACAAGCTGTGTTCAGTACAACAAATAATTACAAACAGGTGAAAACAGGAAGTCCTGATGACAGAACCAACATGTCATTTCCTGTCATTAGTTGTCAAATGATAGAACTATGTAGTTATAATATATGATATGAACTGTTGCTTTCATTCAAAAATGTATAATAATGATACATGTGTAGATGTATTTTAACAATCTTTCAATGTAAAAAAAAATCCTCGTTAATGTGTGTGTAGTTGATGAATATCTGGTGTCAGTACTCAGAGGGTGGAGGTTTCTGCAGACGAGCAGCTGAATGTTTCCAGGAAGAAGCAGCAAAGTGCAGAGGCTCCTAATAAACGGTGAAACAGAGATAAGATGTAACAGAGGGTCAGAGCAGAGAGAGGCGGCTCAGAGAGGCATCGAACGCTGGGGTCGCAGGTCGCCCAGTAAATGGAAACCGTTAAAGTGACTCCAGCGGCTCAGAGGCAGGTGAGTCAACACAGGGTCTCAGTCTGTGCTGACACAGGAAACACCAGCATCTGTTCACGCTGGAGGAAATCCCACCGGCCACACCGCTACATGATGGGGTCTGTACCCAGAACCAGGTCACTGTCGGACTAACTACCTGCTGAGGTCATTTAACCAAGAAGATAAACTGTTACCAACATGTCACTGCTTTTATCTGAATGTTTTTTACCCAGTATACTGGTGGTGTTCAGCATTTTGTTACTTTTAACCAGTATTTAGTTGTTCCTACCTAAAAAAAACAAGTTACTATGTAACAATAACCCAGCTTACTGGGTTCTATCTACATCTATCTATATCTATATCTACATTATCTATATCTATATTATCTATATCTACATTATTTATATCTACATCTATATCTACATTATCTATATCTACATCTATATCTACATCTATCTATCTCTATATCTACATCTATCTATATCTATATCTACATTATCTATATCTACATTATATCTATATCTACATTATCTATATCTATCTATATCTACATTATCTACATCTATCTATATCTACATCTACATTATCTATATCTACATCTATATCTACATTATCTATATCTATATCTATATCTACATTATCCATATCTACATTATTTATATCTATATCTACATCTATATCTACATTATCTATATCTATATATACATTATATCTATATCTATATCTACATCTATCTATAACTATATGTATCTATATCTGTCTATATCTATATCTATCTACATCTATATCTACATTATCTATATCTATATCTACATCTACATATATCTACATTATATCTATATCTACATTATCTATATCTACATCTATATCTATATCTACATTATCTATCTCTATATCTACATCTATCTATATCTATATCTACATTATCTATATCTATCTACATCTATATCTACATTATCTATCTCTATATCTACATCTATGTC
>OOFC01022286.1:4195-23584 GCA_900323345.1 Pseudochromis fuscus
GTAGAGTTTCTCTTCTTCTCAGAGATCTGGTGGGAGGAGTTAGGGGCGGGGCTAGTCTGATTGGCAGGTGGTCCACATGAAAATCATTTGTCATTGAGGAGATATTAGGCTGAGAGAAGAGGAGGTTTTAGGGGCGGGGTTAATTTGACAGACAGCTCTGATCTCCAATGAGACCAGAAACAATTGATAGTTAGTTAACCCTGTAGTTTTGGGGGCTGTGGGTTGGAGGCTGTGGGCAGTGGCTCACTGTGGGGGATTGGTGACTCAGCCTCGGATGTATCAGTGAAGGGACCCTAAATAAATGAAAACTAAACAGAACACCATCACATTCTGTCCTTGTAAGTTCACCACACACACACACACACACACACACACACACACAGACTGTAATGAAGCTGTGCTGATGTACGGTTCAGGCAGCAGACAGGTGTTTCATGTCAGCGGCTGTTTACACCGTCTGGTTTCCACTTCCACCGTGACACAGACGGAGCTCACAGCTTCCTGTCCGTCCTGAACCACCTGACCGCTGCTCGGGGAGAAACAGGAGACGCTTCCCTCCTCCAGAGTCTGTGTCAACACTGCAGCTTTGACTTTATATCCAGACCAGCGCTGACTGTGGAGCCTTCCTGTCACTTTAACTACCGTATTGTCCGGACTATAAGCCGCTACTTTTTTCCGACGCTTTGAACCCTGCGGCTTAAACACCAGTGTGGCTCAGTATCGGCGGCACAGAGCTTGTTAGCTTTTTAGCAAGCTCCGTGCCGCCGATCCATTTAGCCTCGTCACATCAGACCCGGTCAGAGTGGACCACATGAAACTGTTCAAATAAATTCAATAGCAGCTTATAGACAGGTGCTTAATAGTCCAGAAAATATGGTACTTTAAAAATGACTTTACTATTTGAACCAACAACTTGCAACATTTTTTCACTCTCAGCATTTTAGCTTAGCATTCATTGGTTAGCTAGCCATCATAAGTGTTCATTCATAATTTCTTTGCTTAGTATTTCCACCATTAATCCACTGATCAATCTGTCAGTGAGCTTTGTTAGCAATGTCCACATGTTTTTCAGTTCTTTTGTCGATGATTTAATTGTTTTCAAAACTTGAAACTAACAATTAAGAAAAAAAAAGCCTGGCTATTGAGCCAGCTATTTCGGCTGTTAATCCACTTTAGCAAATTGTTGTTTTAAATTCATTCACTAACAACTTACAACTATTTGTTTCTCATTTTAGCTAGCTGTTGTATATCTATTATTTTTAGCTAGCAGTATCATTTGTTTATCCAAACTTGTAGCCCACAGTTTGTACAACTAGCCAGACTTTTGGCTTCAACCATTGACTTACTTTTATGTTTTCTTTTACCATCACTTATCTATTTTAATAATTAAGGCTTTAAAACCGAATGTGGGCTGGCGACATCTTTGGATTACCTTAATTACATCACAGTTTGAGCTACTGGAAAAAGTCCAACTGTTTCTGAGAACTGAAACGTTGTAAGTCCACGAAGCAGCCCCTTTACAATTCACTATGTGTTATAAGCGTGTATTAGTGAGTTTTAGTCAACAAAAAATACTGCAAAGATACCTGGATAACAGATGTTGCAGGATGAATTTGAATTTGAAATCAAAATAAACAAAAAAGACAGTTTGAGGCTCAGGTGTTAAAGGGTTAATTCATTATTTTTGACTCTCTGTTCCGACATTCAGACACAATTAGATTGAAATTTCTATTTTTAACTGATGAGTTGAGCTAATTCTTCCAGGCCACAGCAGATATACCCCTGGGGAACAGGTACCTCTGGGTTGGGAATCATGAAGGTAGAACATGTCATTCACTGATGGCAGGACGAGCAGGTTGATCCCTGAGTTCCCCTCGTGTCCCTACATTTTTCAACTAGATGTGCATAAATTAGTAAGTTTGAAAAAAGTAAAGAGCTTTGCATGAAAATACTGCACATTTGTCACAGGAAGTACGGAAGAGTATTAGGGCCATGTAGAGAAAAAAAAAATTAGAGAAGGTAGATGTCGAGATTAAAGTCGACCCTTTGAGATCGCATGCGACCGCTTCTACAAAATGCCTGCAGGGGAGTTCGATGTACTGGTCAAACTGACTTCAAAATCAGCTTTAATAACAAAGAAATTCTTTCTCTTTTAGCTCACAAATGTCTCGATAGGAAGTAGTTCAAGAGACATGACTGTTGTTGTTGTTAATTGACGTCTATGCACTGTGCGGCATTAAAAAAGAGCCTCGGTGTTAAACTCTTAAGTTTTGTAATGAATCCTTAATGCACAACGCGACAATTTTGACATTATTCTTAATTTTGTATTCATTATATTTCTACTTTTTTCTCGACAATGAATTTCGACTTTATTCTCGACATTTCGACTTTTTTCTGCGAAGTGCATGATGAAAAAAAAAAATCTACCTTCTCTAATTTTTTTTTTCTCTGCGTGGCCCTAATACTCTTCAGTACAGGAAGACTGAAGTGTTGCTGCAGGAGCCCTGAGGGCAGCTCTGACTGGGAGGAAATGTGGTGTTAATGGTGGAGCTGTAGGAAAGGTCAAACCATGACAGTGTTTGCTGTGGTAGCTACGTCGTAGCTGTTGGTCCCTCTGAAGCAAAGTGTTGGACAAACAAACGGCTGACCTCCAACCTGAGGCGATAATGGTGCAGAAACATCCTCACCTCACTGTGGGGTGAATTAAAAGCTGCTTCTTGTTACTTGAACTTCTCCCCTCTGACCTTTAAACTGGAGGTCGTGACCCCGCCACAGCCTGGAGGTCAGTGATTAAGTGAAAGCAGCAGAGTGAATAACGCCACCAGAGCGAGGCGAGCGCAACGACACATTGAGAAAAGAAAGATGTCCCTCCCTCCCTCCCTCCCGACCGCCCGACCGCCCGGTTACTTCTTTATCGCTGCTTCCTTGAAGGAAACGAGCTGCAGGAGCTGCAACACCGCTGGAATGCATCGCAGTAAATCACATTCACTCTCTGCTGATGGTCGTCCAGTGACTCATGGGAAAGTGGCAGGGAGCGAGTTTCTGCCTCATCAGGGGATTTAGTTCCTCTTTGGCGCTCTGTCACTCTTTTATACCTCCAAACACAAGGCTCGAGTCTTCTCCGCTTGGTTTCCAACATGTTTCTACATTTCAACCCTCTTTAGATGTCAGGATTAAAGTTTCCACACTAAAATGAAATGAATGACTGGACGGTACTGTGATGTTCCACTGGACCGGAAGAACAAGGAGAGCTTTATGCTCTTTAGTTTGTCGAACTGAGTCAGAGGCAGATCTAAAGTAGTGCACCCCCTCTATACAATCCAGTGTTGTAGGTTATATGAGGTCAGTTTAATATATGAGGCATGACAGAAAATAAGGTAGTGAGTAACAAGTGTGTAGCCAAGGATGAATTGGTGAAATATGATTGAAAACAGGAAGCAAAATAATCAAATATATTTTAGATGTAAACGTATGTGTTTGATCAAATATTTAAAAAAAAAGCTTGAAGACATTGTTCTGAATCTTTACACCATGACATGTTGTGTGTGTTTGGTTGACGTCGACACCTCAGAGTGTATTGTTTCTGGGCAGTGAAATCCTCTGACTGGTTAAATGTGTAAACTCTACGTACGTCGGCTTCTGTCTAAAAGAAAGTTTGAGTTTGCCGCTGACAACCTTGCGTCTTCAGCTTCTCTGGTGCTTACAGGAGTTCTGTGGGGTTCAATCCTTGGCGCCATCTTGTTCTCACTTCACACACTACCCCCTTTAAACCTGGTCTGTCAGTTCAGCTCCATCACTCAACTTCTACGCTGATGACTGGCAGCTGTTTTTGTCAGTGAAGCAGAACAGTATTGACACTGCTGGTGCTGCCTGGCTGCTGTTACTGAACAGATGTCACTAAATTTTCTTCAGCTGGACTGAGATAAAATTGAGGATCTCCTCACTGCCCCTAATTCTGCCTCTGAAGTGATATCTTTCACCATGCAGCTAGCAAAGTCTGACGGACCAGCTCAGGAACACCACTAACCTCCAATCAGTGCTTTAAATCAGAGACCTGAAGTTATTAATCCACACCCTCATTATTTCAAACCTTGAATCCTGCAGTGTCCTTTTGTCTCAGCCAAATCACACAACACTTCCTACCACTGCCCCCATAAAGAATGAGATGTATAACAATGTGGATCAAAATACTGACCAATGCCCTTCAGATTTTTGCCCTTTAAAACATTTCCAAAGATCTTCCTCCTCCAGGCTGCTCAGATAATCTCACCTCTCACATAAACTCTGCAAATCCAGGGGTGATTGTGCTTTTGTTAGATCCCCCTCCAGCCTCCATCAGAGCAGCTGAGTCTGTCAACAGCTTTAAAAACTTCTCACAACCATTTCTTCTGTCGTCTTTTGTCATAATGAGGTTGGAATTTGTTATTTATAAGTTATTTAGTTTATGAGTATGATTAAAAACTGTGTTAAATGTGCTCAAATTACCACACAGTGTAACACCAGCCTCTACTGTTTCATTGTTTCCCACTCACAGTCCATTTAAACTGTGTAGAAAGTTCTTTAATTTGCTCTCTCCACTGAAGTTTTTCTACTTTCAAACCCACGCCGCAGGACGTTTTAATTCCCAATCAGATCTAAACTTTAAAATTGATTGTTATCCCGTCTTTAGTCATGATCTAATGCAGCTACTACATCTTAAAGCAGCCTGATTACTGGCAGCCTGCCAGGAAAGCACCTGCTTCACATGACAACTTTGCTTCCTGTAAACGTCTTCACATTGAGGAAGTTGAGCAAATGAAGGTGCCTCCCCGCGGGCGACGTCTTCCCTCTGCAGACTGTCAAACGTGTAATCCCGGATTAGACCGCTATCATCCAGAGCTCAGAGGGAATAAACAGCGCACAGCAGGAGACCTCATCTCCTAATTTACTGCAGACTAATGCTGCGTGGACCACAACCAGGTCAGGTCATCACAGTAAATTTGGAGAGGAGGCTGTAAGGGGGATTTCTGACTTTTTCTGGTTTTGTATCACAGACTGAATTGTGGGTTTGTCAGAATTGATGACATTTGATCCATATGTACACGAGCAGTCATGGCTTCAGGTAAACACAGGTGTGTTAGGGTTTACGTGTGGTGTTTCCGGGTTGCTGCTTTTGCTGCCACTCTGTGAACCAGCTTCCTGCCAGATGTTGGACCTGGCTGCAGGATTACATTTGTTCCCATTCAGACTCCAGAGCTTCAGGACGGATGTTGGGCCATAAGGTTTGGCTCACAGTCAGTGTTGGATGAGGTGTCTGTGCAGGCCAAGACAAATCTTCAGTCTCTCACTGAACTGTGTGTGGATGAGTTGCATTGTGGGTAATGTGAGCGTCAAGTTGAAGCAGAGAGCATGGATTTAAAAAGATGTGATGCTTGTGTTTTGTGGTGTGTTTCTCAGAAGCTGGAGTGATATTGACGGCTGCAGATTGTATGCTCCATGTGTGTGTATGTGGGCTGTTCAGGGTGAGTGTGTGCTGCAGCTTTGTATCCGTTTGCTCATCATTTCCCTCTGTGCTCTCCGCTCACCTCAGCCAGTCGAAGCAGACGCCCACAGAACCAGACTCCAGCAGCCGGTGGCTATTCCTGCTTTACTCTATTACTATTTATCTATTATTATAAGATCTCAACCTCACTTTGTAAAGTGCACTGGATCTGAGGACAGATGATAACACCTTCCTGTCACTCAGAGCAGCCTCCAGCTCAATTATGCTTAATGCTAAACCTTTTTCTATATTTTCAGAGGCTAGAAAACATATTTCACCTTTATTCCAGGTCATAACTGGCAAATTACTCAATTTACAGTCGGATAAAATGTTTGAAGAATGGATGAAGCTAATGTGACACCACCCTTTGTTTTGTGGAGTTCAGTGCTTGAACGTGGCCATGTTGGTTGTTTGGAGCCAGAAGTGACCATATTTGGATATGAAGGGAGGAGTGAGGAGGCGGGTCTGATAGCTCCTTAATGAGCAAATGATTTTCAGATGGACCACCACATCACTGAGTAGAACTGACTGAGTATTTCAGGATTTCCGTTTTTTGGACCCAGCATCTAGTGGCCATTGGTGGTATTGCACCGTTTTGCACTTTGCCTCATTTTTGAGACCCGGTTCCTTCAATAATTTCTATGTACAGGCTATAGAGTATACACACATCCAAGCAACATGACTACATTTAGCAAGTATAATGTTTTCGATACTCTACATCTTAGTGTACTGTGTTAGCATGCTAGCATGTGCTAAATAGCTGCAAATACATAGTAGAGCTGACGATGATGGTGGAGTCATTAATTCTGCAAATATTTGGTCATAAACCAACACATTAGAGTTTTAACATAATGGCGCCATATGAAAAGTAATTAACTGTTGGGCTGCAACGATTATTCGACATAATCAATTACGTCGATTATAAAAATTCATCGACGTGGAAATTCAAGAGTCGATGCGTCGTATTATTGTTTTTGTCATTGGTAAAATCAAATACCAGCCAGGAAAAAGTCATCTGTACTTGTAGTTTCCTACAGGAACTGGTGGGGGCAGTATTGCTCCCACTATTGATGTTATTCACAGAAACAGCAAGAAGAAGAAGAAGCAGAAGTACGACAGCAACAGGAAGCAGAACCAACCAATAAAGAGGGAAGATGTAAAACAGCACGACTTTTTGATTTTTACGTTGTTTTTCCAGAAGGTTAAACATCACGTTGGTCCTCTCCATGGGAAATGTGAGTACACAAAAACCAAGACGGACAGTCGACCAACACAAAGTATTACACACACTCTGCAGGAAGGAGTCTTCACTGAAGCACTTCCTGTTTAAAATACCACATTAACAGGAAGCATACGTTAGTCGGGGATTCTGCTAGCACTTAAGCTAACCCGTCGTCCAAGTTGCAACAAACCACCCTCATGCAAATTTTTATTGTTTGACAGTGCTATTTATTACTGCACCTTAACAAGCATTAGTTATCCAATTATTCAATTAATCAATGGAATAATCTATAGATTATTCAATTACTAAAATACTCGTTAGTGGCAGCCCTAATTAACTGTGAAATGTATTACACTTGAACATCTCAGGAGGGCTGTCAACCAAACATTGTGGCAAATCAAGCAACACTCAGGGGAGAACCAAAACCATTAGGACCATGAATATCTGTATCCGATGTGACTCCATCCGACAGCGTTAATCTGGCTTCTTAGAAAAATAACATTTTATTCACTGTAATCTTGTATCTGTGCGAGAAATCAAACCGCTCTAATGTTTTTATTCTAACCTGCCAAGAAAAAAAGACTTGAGGCAAATGTTTTTATTTTATGAACCTTGGCAACTCATCGTAAACTTGAACAGAGGTGTTTACAAGCTTGAAGGAACTTGTATACATGTGGATCGACCTTCAGGCTGTACGATCTGCTGCCTGAAGATGTTTCTCCTACAACACGACTCTGAAGGTCTAATGGTAGAAACCTCGTCTGTAATACAATAAATAAAGTGCGTGTTTTCCCATTGGACACAATTCAATCGATGAATTCCCTTCAGTGCTTTGACTGCTTGTAAAAACACACCTCATCACATCACTTTATTTCCTCCTTGTGTCATGTGACCTTCGCTCTTCGTTCACAGTCAGGCCCCTCGGCGCTCTGTTATGTTAATGAGGTGTCGGTCTGCAGTGGCCCCTGAGGGCGTCGACTCCACTTCATTAACATGACAGATGCCTGGGCAGCCGCTCGGGTTAATGATGTCACTGCCTGACATCACACCACGCAGGTTCTCATTATGTTCGTGACTGAGTGATCTGAGCTCGGCAGCAAGGTTAATGGTAGGTAGCGAGTGACTTCGTAACATCGGTGAGGTGTACGATATGGGTAACAAACAAAGGTCTTAGATTGTGAAGAAAAATGTTAGTTTCTGATGAGGGATGTATTGCTTATCACAGTCACGGTTGTTTGGTAGTTTGAAGCCAAACTCTGGTGAAAAGGGTTGAACTGGTTGCACTGGAGATAGTGGTAACCCAACTAGCATGAAAAACTGTTGATCCTCTATCAACTGGGTTTAACTTGCGGCTTCAGGTGTAGAGACCTCAGCGCCTTTGTTATGGCTACATGACTGAGAGCATGTGATCTGCTGCAGGTCATACATGGTGGTCCAACAAAGGTCAGTGTGTCTGTCCGTCAACTCCCGAGACTGAAAATGTCGCTAATGTTTCAGCCCAAATACCTTTAGATGTTAGAGGTTTGGTAAAGTCCACGACTGAGCAGGTTGGAGCTGTTTTGGTAAAAGGACTGACAGAGTGGTCGAAATGTTTTAAGACAACAACAGAGCGTCAACACAAGGGTTGGCTTGAGTACATGGTCGTGTAGTTACTACTCAGAGTACAGGGAGGCAGTGACAGCACATTGGATCCAAGGGAAACAGGTAAATCTATCTATGGTGGTATTCAGACCTGGACTATTTGGTCCACTTTAAACGGACCAGGGTTCGTTTCCCACACTGGTGCGGACTTTCCATGCAGGTGTGAATAGACACAATGGAACCCTGGTGCGGACCAAACAACCGGACCGAGACCCTGTTTTTGAGGTGGTCTCGGTCCGCTTCCAAAGGAACTCTGGTGCAGATCCTGGTTCTCTTGTGCGGACCAAACAAGTGGACCAAAGGACTTTTCTGGTCTGAATACAGCCTAAGTCTCTAATCAATGTCAAATAATTAAACCCTAAAGAATCCCCTTGTGTGGTACCACATTCTGGGTTCATTTCACCCAGAAGCAACAAAATGCTGTAAATGTTGAGTAAGACCCTCTCAGTGTGTCAGATGAAGCCAGGCTGTAGTCCAGTATTTTCACAGTTGTGTGAAAGATGTTTTCGTGTGTAACAGGCTGAGGTTTGACCATGAACTGCGGTGTTACTGGGTCCTGGTGTGATGGGATCTGTCTCTCCTCTGCTTGCAGCTGAAGAAACAGCAGCACTGCTCTGACACTTAAATGATTTGACCGATCATTTTGAAGAATTATGTGGGTCCCAGAAGTGGTTAATTGGTGTGAGCTGGAACTGGTTAGATGATATGGTATCCATATGGCAAATCGGTGTGGGTCTGAATGGGGTCCTTGCAAGGAAAGAGAAACTTGGCCAATATTGTAAAGTGTTCCTCTTCCTCTTCCTCTTCTTTGTATAATGACCTTTGATGAGTTTGTTGTAACCTGAAGTGAACTGGAGGGGCTCCTCTTGTCAGCCCCTGGTTTAAACAGGACTAAACACCTTTGTCAGAGCGAACACTCAGTGTGTTTATAAATGTAAACAGACTGAAGCCATTTTTCAGGTCATTACTGACACCTGAGTCCGACAGGAAGTGAGAGCGCTCTGTAATCAGCAGCATATGGGAGCAGGTTTTCATTAAGTTTTTGTCATGTTAGTAAATGAGGTCAGTTCCCTTCAGCTCAGACAGAGATGGTCCACATGCTGGATGTTGTAAAATCACATGTTTAAAGCAGCGTTCTGACCTTCAGGGTCTTTACTGGCACAGAAACTGGGAATCTCACTGGGAAGGTAACAGGGTTTATCCAGTTCATGAAGAGTCCATGAACCTTCTGTGGTATTCACAACCTCAGAAGTGAAAATGTTGTCAAGGCTCTGAGTTCACAAGTTGTCAGAAACAGTGGAGACCATCCAGGAGTCCAGTGGATAGAAGTGGATTGATTGATTGATTGATTGATTGATTGATTGATTGATTGATTGATTGATTGATTGATTGATTGGTTTTTAGTGTCCACACAAGGAACCACATTAAAAACTTCCACAGGCAACACAAGAAGTGAACACATGTATTTCCATTGTGGCCCTTGGGTCCTTTTTTTTAAAGATAAATGAATAAATAATAAAAACATTTAGAAAATAAAAACAAACAAATAAAGTTAATAAACATTATAATAATATAAACATTGATAGTGTTGATATAATGTTATAATATAAATTGTAATTTCAGTGATATCTAGTTTTTCTTGATACCTTGGTTGTGAGAAAATGTTCTTTCCAACGTCATCTGTTCACTTTGGGTTTCCTTCACTCTTGTTAGCTTGTTAGCTTGTTAGCTTGTTAGTGGTTCCTACACACTGGCAGTAATGTTGATATTAGCTAATGCACATGGAGGAGTGTATTGGCGTTCACATTGGTGTTACCTGTCAGAGGTTTCCTGCTAAACCTTTAATTTGAGGGCAGATTAAGAGGCTTCAGCCGTGGTAGCAGCAGTCGTACTCTGGTACTGAGTTACTTTACTAAAATACATAAATACTCATGTCAACCTGCTGACACTCTCACCTGGACAGTGCTGTAGTCTGTATGGAGAATGGATGAAGCTAACATGACGTCACCTGTTAATTTGTGGACTGTGTTTTGAAGCAGGAGTTTGAACGTGGCCATGTTGGTTGTTTGGAACAGGAAGTGACCATATTTGGATATGAAGGGAGGAGTGAGGAGGCGGGTCTGAACCAAATGAGTTGACTTTAGCTAACGACATCGGAATGAAACTAAATGTATTGATGACTGGGTGTCATCAATACATGGCCCATTTGGAGCCAGCACCTAGTGGCCAGTGGTGGTACTGCAGTTTTTTTGCACTTCTGCATCAGCCTCATTTTTGAGACCCAGTTGCTTCTGTTTCTGTACACAGTCTATGGACAATGCTAACATGTTGATGATGGGTATAACTCTGTCAAGTTGACCATCACGGTTAGCATGTTGATGTTTGTTCATTTCCACAAACAAAAAGTTCACTCTGCTTCTTGTTTGCAGATTAAATGACTGATTGATTAGATACATCTGATCAGTTGTATTTTAAACAGCTTCCTCTTTGTAAACAACAGTGTTAAGGTTTGTTAGTGCTGCTGTTTCCTGGAGTTTGTGATATGAAAGCTGTGTTGAATATCTTTGGGGTCACACTTTGACTTCAAGGTGACAGATAACCTATAGTACATATCTGAGGAGTTATATGAGAAGCATTTTATACACAATGTGTTTAAAGCAGCATCAAGACTTGAACACAGACAGAGGGTTTACTGAACTCCAGCCAAATCAGAAACTCAATACGACAAACAAGATGCTGTTTAGAGTCGTATGTGACTCACCCATCGTCTCCAGCTTCCAGTTTTGAGTTTCCAGTGAAGCCGAGCCTGTGGCGGTTTCCAGCTGCTTCCAGGATGCTTGAATGTGTTGGTGTTTTGTGGTTTTGTTTGGCAGCTGTCCAGCGTAACCTTCGCGAGGACTCGGTGCCGAGCACCAACTTCAAATCAAATCAAAGCAGTAATAATAATACCCAGACTGTGGAAGCATAAAACCCATTAAAGTCCAACCCCTCCAATGAACCTGTCAGCGCAGGAATTTAAAAGGACGTTTGTCTTTCTACATGGATTCAGTAAAAACTTTTTACAAGCTTACTTCACCCAGAGCTGTAATTTATGGGGATCATTTGAAGTCGTGAGTGTAAACGGATGATTGTTGCACCATCACAGCAGCTGTAATGAGCGTAGAGTGATGTCCTCTGTCTCTTTGTCTTGCAGCTGGAGGATATGCATACAGGAACCAACGCAAGTTCTCAGAGGACATCGACTGGTCCTACGCAGGTGAGTCTCACATATAAAACCTCAGTGTGGTTTATTCGCTGATCTGCAGGCAGCACATTCCTTCACCGTGCATCTACAACAACATGCTGTCAGTTAACAGGTCGGGCTTGTTGTGGTTTTGTCTGCTACTGTGTAATACCACTTTGTTTTGCTAACCACCTGACAGTATGTGCAGCTGCAGGAAACCAGGAAGTGGCATGAACAGACAACATGTTCAGTGTTATGGTCACTTCTGTGGTGGAGTTAGCACGTTAGCAAGAGCCACAACAGGCTCGACAGCATTATTGTGAACTATGCTAGGTGGAGATGAACCTGAATTAGCCTTGGATACATAGATGACAGTCTGCCATCAACATCATATATCTCTATTTAACACTTCAACATTTTGATCAGGTGATGGAAGAGGAAACATCTAAAACCTGCAGGATCGGGGGTCTGGAGGACCAGGGTTCAGCCCCCGTGGTCTAAACCATAGATGCTCCTATACACACACAGTTTGAATATTTAGCATCTGAATTTTTCTGCATTTTCAGATCATGGTTTTCATTGTGTGCTTCAGGAAATAAGAAAAAATACAAGAAAATTACAGATAACAAATAAATTAAAATGTATTAAAAGTGGTAGTTTTATTTTTCCAAACCAGGTTTCTTCAAACTGCAGTATTTACCAACCTTTGCTGGAAAATAAAAGCAGGTAACTTGCTGTAAATTGCAATGAAAACATCCCATTAATTACATCTCGCACAGTCACACCTCAGAAATGCCCCCGAGCATCAACAGGAAAACTGTCATTAAATTTTCTCTGCTGTGAAATATGATTTTTGCGACGTGCTGCCGACAGAAAATCAATTTCTACGACAACGCGATTCAGGATTCAGAAGGTGTTTTGTGTCATGAATTATTCACCACAGTCAAGTATTTGAATACATATTTTCTAGCCTGTTGCAGTACTTGTAGCAGCGTCTAACAGAGTCTTACTACTGCTCTGGTTTTCAGTAAATGTCAGTAAACCCAGCAGTATTTATACCTCACAGGGTTTTCCTGCAGAGAGGATGTGGAAACGATAACTAATCTGAAAAAATCATTCACAAATCAACAGTTAACTAAATGTAGTAGATGTAGCAGGTCACAGTTTTAGCGAGCATGTTCAAATAGTTTGTCTATACTTGTTATTTCTGCTTTTAATTCTCATGTACAGTTGAACTGTTTGTTTATGAAGTTCAGCTGATGAATGCGTTTGTTTATCCATACTGCTAGTGAACGGTTTCAATCATACACTGTGTCGAGAAATCAAGGAAGTAACTGGGTCACGACAACAAGCCCAACACTGAAGAAAAGGCAGTTCTCCTGACGGCCACTAGAGGCTGACTCCAGCTGACTTCAATTTAAAAATGGTTCTTTATTAATCCTGAAATGTTTGACTGAAGAGGAAAACTGCCTGAAGTTTCACCACCTGATCTCACTCCTGGAGCAGAGGCAGTGTCCACATACTTTTGAGCATGTGGTTAGTTGCAGGACTTTGTATGATCGTATAGATTCTGTGACATCACTGGAGCATCAGGACCACATGAGTAAGAAGATGCAGGGTTAGCGTTACCCTGGTAACAGAGGATACTGTTTGTGTTACATCACCATAATGTTTAACAAATGTTTAGCTCCACAGCCTCTTAAAGGGACATCAAGGTAAATATTTAGGTTTTCAAAGGCAGTTTACATTTATAATCCTTTTAAAAGAACCATGAAGAAGTCGATTACACCGCAAGACGAGCACCTTAATCACCATCAGGAGGAGCACAGGCTCTGCAGGCTGGAAAACAGTTTCTCTAAGTCATCCCCAAAGATGATGCAGAGATTCAATGTGTTCACAGGCCCAGAAATGTCCTCACCACCTTCAAAGGTTCAGGGGACAAAATACTCTGTAAAACATGTGGTAGGAAATAAGAGAAGGTTCATAATTTACTCTGAGTGGAAGTAAAAACTCTGTTGTTTTCTCTTCGTTGTGTTTTTCTGCTTCAAGTTGAAACTCAACCCTGTCGTTAAAGGTCGTGTGGGGTATGTTTACAGCCTGTGTGTGTGTGTGTGTGTGTGTGTGTGTGTGTGTGTGTCCATTGACATGCTAATATCCGTCCTGACCCAGAAGCCCGTCTGACCTGGTTGGGCTCTTTGTGCTCTGGAGGAAGGAACTCCAACAGCCAATCAGAGAGAGGACAGACAGTCACATGATCCCACTGACGTACCTGTAAACAAACACTTTCAATTAGCACAACAGAGTGAAACGAGCTGCAGAGATGTGGACGGTCACTGAGACAGTTCATCAGTCGTCTGGAGGTTTGTGAGGCTGAAACAGGAAGTTCATAAAATACATTTTATATTTGGGTGACGCAGTGTGTTTAGTAACTGATGCATTTCTCCGTGAGGTGTGAACAGGAAACAGTCGAATATATAATTAGTGATGAGGAGCCACAGGATGTAAAGCAGGAGGTTTGAAGATGATGATTTGTCATGAACATTATCTGTGCTGAGATTCAATGACTCAAAGATGAACCTATAATTTCGACATCCTGACCTTCATTGTACTGTAGTGGAAACATGTCCTCATGTGGTGGGACGCAGGATTTAATAAGTAATAATCATGACGATCACGCAGCTTTGATTGACAGGTGTGTGTCAGGTTGTGTGTTGTGTTGTAGTTGTGTGTTTCACCCCATGAGACCTGAACAGTGTGAAATATAGATCCAAATATGGTCACTTCCTGCTCCAAACGGCAAACATGGCCACGTTCAGATACCAAACTCCTGGAGTCCACAAACCAATAAAGTCTGCAGGACAGTTGCCGTGGTTACAAGAAGAAACTCTGAGGTATTGTACAAATGTAGTTTTGTTTATTTGGTGAAGGACAGATGTTTATGTGGACATCAGTTTCTGAGTACCGTAATATCCAGAATATAAGCTGCTACTTTTTTCTGATGTTTGAACCCTGCAGCTGAAACAATGATGCAGCTAATTTATGGATCTTTAGCTAACGAGCTTCATGTCGCTGATACATTTAGCCTGGTCACATCAGACCAATGAAATCACAGAGCAGGTCACAGTGGACCAATGAAACAGGTGGAATAAATTCAAACACACTCACACTGAATTCTTCAGATCAGGAAATAAAGATCCTGCACTGACCTCAGCATCAGTGGATCAACAGTTAGACGTTGGAGATGCAGCGTGAAGAACTGCTTCAATGCAAAGAGACGACAGAAGCTTCAGAGGTGAGAAAAGCAGATGGAGTGAAGTTCACGTCAGGAACCAGAACATCGCTGCTGAATCTGCAGGAGCTGCTGCTTTCAGATACATCAGCATCAACAAATAAACACAAGCAGGTGGACCTCTGCAGTGGTCTGTTGGTGTCTGGATTAGATGGACCTCACAGCTCCATACAAAGGGTTAATATATCTATCTGTCTGTCTGTCTGTCTGTCTATCTCTGTCCATTCCAATGATATCTTTGTATTGAGTCTATGATCCCACCATGCTGCTGTTCTGGGTCTGATCAGAGGTTGATGAGAGCTTCGGCCTCTAGAGGTCAGTACAGCAGGACATGTGTTCTTCCTCCTGCCAGCAGCTGACAGGGAGGAGGTCAAACCCTCTCCTGCACACATGCAACACTGTCGTTGTTCAACAGTAATCAAACTGGAAACCAGTCCTGAGGAGCCGGAGCCTGGAGAGAGCAGCCACATCATGATGTTATGGTTTTTAGTTTACACCAAGATGAACTGAAACCACATGCTCTCAGTGCATTTATGAAGAGTGAGCTGTGAAACAACCAATCATCAAACCTCATCCCCACTGCTCCACGTTCACAGCTGACTTCACTGCAGACATCCTGAGAGACCCTGAGAGGAAAACATCTCAAAACCTTTACAAACTGCAGCGTTTGAGTGGAGCAGTGATGTGGGAGAGTCGCTCGCTTCAGCCTGATCCCTGCAGCTTCCCTCGCTGCCAGCTCGTTACTGACCCTTGGCCTACTTGTTTGATGGATGACTTTATGACACTATTTTAGTCCGGAGCGTCAGAGAGGGCCCGGGCCGGGTATGTGACCTTTCACTGGGTATGTCTTGTCAGGAAAAGATGCGTCAGGGCGAGAGTTTATTGAATCCTCAAGATCATGTGGAGCCTGCAGAGGGTTGGCAGGAGGACGAGTCTGGAAGCTTCCAGCTGCATCATCAGAAACACTGCAGGAGGACGAACCCACTAAACACTCACTCCTGTTATCTGGTCATGTATTTCTGCCCACAGGTCAGAGCTGCTGAGACCTCACACTGGGTCTCTGTTGTGGTCCCAGGACAGCTGATCAGCCTCCATCCCATCAGATGCTGTGGAACAGGGTCAGGTCCTGGTGCTGTCAGATCCACCGAGACTCAAATCCTCCACTGTACAACATGAGTGTTTTATAACTGTCCTGGAGTCGTTTTGGGTGATGAGTGTCAGCAAAATGCAAAAATGTAAAATCAGGTCTGATGTGACGAGGCTAAATGTATCGGCGGCGCGGAGCTTGCTAGCTTGTAAACAGCTAACGAGCTTCGTGCTGCCGATACATGAGAAACACCGGCCACAGGGTTCAAAGTGTCGGAAAAAAGTAGCGGCTTATAGTCCGGAAAATACGGTTTTTATTATTATTAAAGGTTCAGGTCTGAACTCAAACCAACAGAGTTCAGGACATCCAAGCCGTGTCCCAAAAACCAGCACACAGGGTCTGACCCCTGAACCTGAGCACACCGTCCAACATGTGGCTGGAATTCAAACTAGCCCCGCCCCTAACTCCTCCCCCAGATCTCTGAGAAGAAGAGTTGACTTTATCTGATGACATCAGAATGACTTGTGGAGAAAATGTATTGATGAATATTTCAGGATTGAAGATGAGGATGTTTGGATTGAAGTCAGTTGGAGCAGCACCTGGTGGTCTTCATGAGTATTACAGTTTTTTGCACTTCTGCTTCATTATTGAGACTCGGTTGCTTCGTCCACTTCTGTGAACAGTCTGTGGTGGAGACCGATGAAGATGTACAGATGGAAACAGGTTGTTTTGAGCACTGACTCCCTGCAGCTAACAGGAGGAAACACTGTTCAGGGCTTCACTCGCTGAAAGTTGTTGGAGCGTCAGTCGACACGAGCTCCGTCATCAGGGCTATTTTTACACCTGCAAATCTTATACAACTGTTTCCACAAGCTTCAGGACTGAGTGTGTCATGTAAACTACTTATCATTGAAAGCTGCACAGCTCCATGTAACAGGCTGAACTGGACGTGAGACATTTCTAAATCAGAATATAAAAGCAGCACAGGCTAACGTGTGCTAACATCACCTGTGCTGAGCCCTGACTGGACACTGCAGGCAGCATGTTGGTCAATGTGTTCACTAATGCTCAGTAAGACCACGGACACGCTGGGAATGTATCACACACACACACACACACACACACACACACACACACTCTGCGGGATTCAGCCGGGTTTATCAGGTCGAGACACTGAGAGAAAATCTGGTCTGAGCTGAGACACTTGGAGACAGGTAGGACAGTTCAGAGGGAGCCTGGAGATGGACGGGGACCAGGGACCAGGACTCCAGACCCCATCCTTCATCCAGCTCCCTCAGTGCTCCCATCAAATGAAGTGACAACCTGAACAGTTATTATTGAATCTAAATCAAACAGTTTCACATATTTCAATATTTTATGTTCATCTGCAGGACTCCAGTATTTGCAGAGCTATTACATGTTCTTCAACACACACACACACACACACACACACACACGCTATAAAACCACTGTAGTCTCCACCTGCCCTCCTCCTCCTCCTTGACGCTACATCATGCCATCACTGGCATGCATATGTTTATGCTCTGTGTGTGTGTGTGTGTGTGTGTGTGTGCTCACCAGTCCATCTTGTTTTTTCATTTGTGCGATCTGTGACATTTGTTCCTGCAGCTGAACATGTGCAGGACAATTTCTCGATTCTTCCAGCAGTGGACAGCTGCGGCGTGAATTACACTAAAGCTGCTGCTCCGGGGGATTAGCTCGGGGCACTGTGTGTGTGTGTGTGTGTGTGTGTGTGTGTGTGTGTGTCTCCTGGGACATGTTAACCCCGTACAGTCAGAGGTCCTCCAGGTTCTGGACCATGATCTAAACTTTCAGTGTCTCTCTGGCACTGGGCTCCACATTTTTACTTTCATCCCTTCACCAAACTGACTCTGTGTGTGTGTGTGAGTGTGTGTGTGTGTGTCTGACAGTTTAGGTGAAGTATTGATCAGGATCTTCATGCATGTTCATCATTGTACAGTTTGCTTCAGTCTCAGACTTTCACCAAGCTTCTTTTGATGACCTCCACCAGTGTTGTTGGGTTTCTCCTGCATTGGTTGGTTGTCTGTCCCTCTGTTAGGACAGAGGACAGATCTGGATGATTTGTTTTTGAGAGATTTCATCTGTGTCTTAGAAACAAGTGATTAAAGATCAGAGGACAGGATCCTGTCCCTCTCTCTTGTTTTAACAAAGACAATCACAAAACAAAACCTTGTGCTGAAACCTTCTCAGTAAAAAGTCAAAGGATCTGGATCACCAAGCACCATTACATGTCTTCTTTGGATGATCAGAGATGTCTTCGTCATAGACAGTCCATCTGATAATTGTTGGAGGATGATACCACCACCATGTTCATCTCCATGTGTTCAGGTACAGTGTAGACAACTGAGCTTGTCTTCATCCTTCCTCTGGGAGACCACCAGAGACATTGCAACAGATGGACCAGTCCTAACAACACCAACCTCTCAGGACAAACATCAGAGGCAGGTGAGAGGATAACAGTTCATCCTCCAGACTTTAAAGGTTCTTTAGTTGATCCTTTCCATCACATCACTGCTCGTGTTGTTCACTGAGTTAAAGACGTTAACCTGCAAATTACAACAAGTCTGTTTGTTTTTATTTCTGATATCAAAGTTCAGCCATCTTTACTTCCTGATATAAAAAAAACCCATTACAGTTTGTGGTATGGTTTTTACAGAGTGTCATTGAACATGATTTTACTTCTGTAGCTCGGTATTGATAAACAAGTGTCTATTGGATGCTGGTGTTCAGCTGGTTTGTTTTTTTTTTTCAGCTGTGACCTACAGTGTTTCTTCTTCTTTGTGAAGAAATGCTACAGGACAGAGTGCTAATGTTAGCTAGTGTTTTATTTTCTGTATGTTAATGCACCAAAGGGGGCAACGAATTAGATTTCATTGTGTACACAGCTGTACAATGACAAAGCCTTGTATTCTATTCTATTCTATTCAGTTCTATTCTATTCTGTTCTATGCTGTTCTATTCTGTTCTGTTCTATTTTGTTCTGTTCTATTCTATTCTGTTCTATTCTATTCTGTTCTATTCCATTCTATTCTATTCTGTTCTATTCTATTCTATTCTATTCTGTTCTATTCTATTCTATTCTGTTCCGTTTTATTCCATTCTATTCTATTCTGTTCTATTCCATTCTATTCTATTCTGTTCTATTCTATTGTGTTCTATTGTATTCTGTTCCGTTTTATTCTATTCTATTCTGTTCTGTTCTATTCTATATACTATATTCTATATTTTATTCTATTCTAATGTTAGCTAGCTAGCTGTGGTTTTTTTGTGTTTCGATGGTCCAATCAAATTGCTCCAAACTTTTTCTCCGGTGGACTTCAGGAAGATGTGGCTCAACTGTCTTCACTTCAATTCAACTTTATTT